>CALNHX010011470.1:0-31905 GCA_940337035.1 Agriotes lineatus
ATTTAAAAAATCTGGTGTGATACACTCACACAACTTCCTTTTACAGTGATCTTATAATTAGTCAAAAATTTCATTTTTAATTTTTAACCATTTGTTAAAAATTTTCAAAAATTACAAATTCTACAAAAACGATATAAAATCGAGCGTTAGTTGAAGAGACAAATTTTCTCTAGAATTTTAAGGTGAATTCAAAAATGTAATTATATACCACCGGGTGTTTTATTTAAAATAGGAGTTAATAAAAAAACAGAAAAAAAAACAAAAAAACCCACTTTAGAAGTATTCAACTGGAAAATCACCTATCTCACATCAATACACATTAAAAATTTAAGAAAAATGTAAAGTTTAAAAAAAATCGTTAGAGCCGTTTTTGAAAAAATCGAAAAAAACTGAAAAATCACAAGAGTAAACACCTACTTCCGGTTATGCGATTTTCTTAAAAAGCTTGCTGTCTCATCTACATAGTACACAAAACTTATATATGAAGTTTCAATGCCATACCTCTTTTCGTTTTTGAGATATTCTGTTCACAGACACACAGACAGACAGACACACAGACACACAGACAGACAGACCAATGAAAAAAAATATGTTTTTTGGGATCAGGGGACTCTAAAACGTGAAGATCTGGTGAAAAGTCAATTTCGAATTTTTGGGGTGAATCCAATACTTCCTTTATAGTAGTAAAAGGAAGTAACTAGGTATGTGTACCTTATTTTTTAATTTGCTCCTGACCGAATCCGCTTTGTCTGCTTATTAGTGGCACCTGAAATGTTACAGCGGGGACATTTCAAACAAATTCTCAAACATGACAGACGATAAATAAGTTGAAATTAAATGGTAAATATTTTTTTATTTTATAACCTAATAAATCATAAATTCGTAACCATAACCAAATCAAAACAAAATTGTACACATACATAGTTTTTTATGCAGATTCTAATTTTATAAACAAAAGTACATCATTCTATTTAAAATTCCAAAGTTACTCCCCACCCCTCAAAACAGAGAGAGAGAGTAAATGCCAAAAATATGTTTAAATATGTCCCTCCATCTCCGTATCACCCCACCAAAATTTCATCACAATATTTTAAACCATTTTCAAGATATCGCCTTGTAACACTTTAAAAAACTCACCTAGTATAATTTATATTAGACACATTAGAAAATTAGTTGCTATTGAAACATTTGATAGTTTTAGGCTGAAAACACACGAAGCGGTTCACGCCGAGTCGGCGGCCGCTTGCGATATAAAACACACGAGTCGGCGCCCAGTCGGCAGCCGATTCGGCGGCCGCCTGCGATAAAACACACGAATCGGCTAAAAAGTCGCCGCGATAAACATAACGACGACATGTTGCCGGTATTCCTATTGAAGACAATCGATTCGTTTTCGTTTTATTTTATTTGCAAAATCAACATGCTGCATGTCTAGGGTTGCCAGATGTACGGTTTTCGACCGAACAGTCCGGTTTTCGTTATGCTTGTCCAGTCAAGAAAATCTCGATAAACCGGACAGAAGATTGTCCGGTTTCCGTGAAAATTACGAACAGTTTCATAACTGACTCTTGAACCGCTCCCGAAAGCTGCGTTCGAGTCAAACAGCACGGTGCGGGCGGTGCGGGGTGAGGTCGACGCATTACCAAGCCCGCCCCGCCCGCGCCGTATCTCAGTCGCTAACAAGCTATAGTGGGAGTACCCGCGCTGTCAATTATATCGACACCTTTTGTTTATATTTAGTTTCCTGTGTTTCTTTGCTGTTTTTACGTACGGCGCGTGTGAAGGTGGTTTTGGTAATCAAAATGGAAGACGAGAAAGCATCTACCAGTAAAGGAACTCCACCTAAGAAAGTGAGAAGGGTTTGCCACTATAATGTTGACTGGGAATTGCGATTTTCGTGGTTAAATAAATGTGAAGAAGACGACACAAAAGGCTACTGCAAATTGTGTAAAATTACGTTCACTGTAGCTCATGATGGCTTAAAAGCATTAACACATCACGCTGCGTCAAAGAAACACAAAGATTCTGAAAGTGCAACAGCCATGTCTCAGCGAATAAGTTCTTTCTTTACTTCAAAAGGCAGCGCACAAAGTGAAAAAGTTAGCATTGCCGAATTGACTGAAGTTTATCACAATATCAAGCACCACATTTCATATGTTGCTCAAGATTGCTCAATAAAAGTACTAAAACAAATAATTACAGATTCAGATATCGTAAAACAAATGACAGGCGGACGCACTAAATGTACTGCTATCGTGAACCGGGTTTTATATCCATATTCAATGGAACTTGTGCAGGAAGATTTAAAAAAATGAAGTTCCGTTTTCCATCGCTACTGATGCTTCTAATAAAGGAAACAGAAAGTTTTTTCCAGTTGCCGTTCAGTATTTCTCGCCAAAAAATTTTATTTGTCATAAAAATTTTGGACTTTTACGAAGACTCATTCGAAGATTGAAGATCTATTAAGGAGAAGTTATGTGAAGTCTTGAATAATTCACAGCTCCCATGGAGTAGAGTAACGGCATATGGAGCGGACAATGCCTCTGTTAATTTTGGAGTTAATTCAGGTTTTCAAAAACTGAAATCTGAAGAAAATAATGCAATAATAGCTGCTCACTGTAATAATCACATATTTCATAACTGCGCAAAAAATGCTTTAAAATTAATGCCTATTGATGTGGAAAATATAGTGATGAAGGTATTTGCAGAGTTTTCTTGTTCCGCAAAGAAACGCGAAGAGTTGAAGGAGTGCTTTAATTTCTTTGAGAGCGAATACAGAGAAGTTATACGACACGTTCCTACAAGATGGCTCAGTTTGTTCAAAGCTCTTAATAGGATGCTTTCGTCGTGGGGTCCATTGAAAAGGTACTTCTTAGAACAAGGTTCAAATAATTGCCCTAGGGCTCTTTGGGATATCTTGTCAGATCAAGAAGACGATATTGCGAGTGAAACCACTCCTACTTACAATGAGTTATATTTGTATTTCACTCATAATTTTATGGTTTCATTTCAAGAGATTCTGCTGATATTAGAAAAACATACCACAACAGCATATAATCTGCATAATATACTAGTGAAATTCCGGAACAATATTACAAAGAAAATAAGTGATGAACATTTCGAAATGAAAGTCCATATGGCATTAAGAAAAGGGTATCTTACAGACAACCAATCAAAAGAATTTACTAAAAACGCTCTAAATGTTTACCAAAGAGCCCTAGATTATATAGAGCGGTGGTATGACTTTCAAAATACCAATTATAAGGCTTTTAGTTATTTGGATATTGAATGCGGAAGATTGCCTACGCTGGAGCAATTGATTGAGTTATGGTCATTATCTCCATGGAAGCAGGAAACTCCTCCTGAAAATATTTATGAGAAACTGGCTGCAATTCAAAGTGTTTTCTCTTCACTTGAAGGAAACTCTATTAATATGTGGTGCAAATTTTTCAACAATGAAACAGCACCAAATTTATTAAAAATCGTGCAGTATGTGTGTAGTATTCCCATATCTAATGCTTTTGTAGAAAGAATCTTTAGCGTCATGGGAAATGTATGAACAGACGAAAGAAATCGTCTCGCCGTAAATACTGTTAAAAGTGAATTGTGCGTTTTCTTTAATATTACTGCTAGTTGTACTGAATTTAAAAATGCCATCTCAGGCAATAAAACCTTAATAAAAGCAGTAACATCAAGTACTAAATATATGAAAAAGTAGATTCTCCTTTTTTTTAGTAGCTCTAGAATTGTCTAGAAAGTTAATATACATTATATTTCTGTTAATAAATAAAATTTAAAAAAATGTCCGGTTTTTTCTTTCAACATATCTGGCAACCCTATGCATGTCTCACATGGCTGGTCTTGCCTGGATTTCCATTATTAATTTTTCGGTTTCGATATTGGAACAAATATCTACCACTAAAATTAAATTAGTACATATATAACCTCCAAAACAAATGATCAGTCAGATACTACTCATCTAAGTAATATATTTTCATATATGACAAAGATATTTGAAAACCGCGCCTGATACTCACCGCTTTGAAACCGCTTGTCGTGTGTACAGTCATAAGATAGCACAGACTTGAGGGTACGCTCGAAGCGATAAGAAAACCGCGATCGGCACTTGTTCTGGATGAGCGTACGGTCGGCGTACGCGCGGTATACGCGCAGCGTACGCGCTACATGACGCAGCGTGTGTTTTGTCCGCTTTAAATACATGGAGTCGGCGTGAACCGCTCCGTGTGTTTTCAGCCTTAAGGTGTGCTTCTTCTATTTTAATGACGTTATCAATATCAAAATTTTTTATCTATTACTGTAAGGTATTAAAGATGAATTCTTCTTGATTGTTTGTAAAGTTTTCAGTTAATATAATTTCCTTTCCTGATTTGAATAAAATTACATTTATTTTGATAATAACAATTTGAAATTGACAGGCGGCCGTTTTTTATTTTACTCTATGGACTAAAGTGGCACTTCCACTGCTTTAAAATTGTCCTGTAACTGTTTTTATTCCTAAGAATTAAATGTATAAAGTTATAAACAAAAATAAAATCACATGTAAATCCCTAAATTCACAAAAATTTTATTCAAATTTGTCAAAATACCTAAATTTTTGGTTATGGATAGATCTTGGCGTAGCTTCAAGGTTAAATTGTGCGAAGTATCTCAGTTTAATCAGAGTGTTAATGATTAGATTACTGAAACGCCGTTCCGTTAGTGATTTCCGGGTAAAATACATAAAAATCAACTTACCTACTACTATTACCTAATAACTGATCATAAGCTCTGCAATTTTAAAACTAAATATCAGAAACTTTACTGTGGAATATATGTCTGACAATGACGCATTTACTTCAAAAAAGGTTAATATTTAAACAAAAACGGCAAACTACACGTTCCTCGAATGATTGCTCTAGGTACAAGAAAAAATTTAAATTTTCAGTGATACTACAGGCGCCATCTAGTAAACAATAGCTACGACTTAATATTTAAAATGCATGGTTGATCTTCTACGGTATAGATTTCTGTATAGCATACGTTGATCCGAAAATCACAGAGTGCTTTCTTCCTTACATATGACACAGACACTTCACTCGGACAGAGTGCTTTCTTCCTTACATATAACACAAACACTTCACTCGCATCCTCTTATACCATTTGGGTATCGAGCTGCCGGGAGTACCAAGTAACAATATTATGTATAATATTAAGAGTAACATTACTCTAATATACACACCTAATTATTTCAATTTGCTGATTTACACAATGCAAACTGCCAGAAACGCAGCACAAAAATATTACTCACACACCTTTAATCACAGACTATAATCGCAATTTTCAAGATACAAGTGGAAGTTGTAACTTTAACACACAGATGGCGAGATCTTACATTATAAATATAAACATATTCCAAATTTCCAACCGTACGCTGCTTCGATTTAGTTATGCGGGACAAGTATCATTGTACATTTTTCGCCTTTCTCTCTATTTTTACTTTTCAAAAAACAATGCTCTTACAAAAAAAACTTTATTAATCTTGCCAAATAAAAAAAACCTACATTTTTACATTATAATCCTTTAAAGTAGCGTGTTAACTAGATTCTCCACTTTCTTCAAGTTTGCGTTTATGTGCACCCTTAAGTTTTTCCCTATACTGCTCGAACGACACGTGCCCTATAGGAGTAACAACCTGTAGGTTTTCCGCACAAACTTTGGGATTTATATGCGAATTGTGGATTTCTGTAATCTGTGTCGACGCGGCTGCTGCCGAATCACCGGTAGACCCCAGTTTCCCGTCCCAAAATTCGTTTCCGGGTTGTGCATTTCCGTCCCAGGCGTACGAAACTATCAACAGTTTATCTAGAATTTTAAAAAGATATATGAGCGACATAAATGGCAACTTTTACGTTTGTAGTTCTTAAAAACCTTTTGTTTTTTACTTCATTATACCAATGATAAAGCATGATATGCTTCAGTACATTTTAAATACCTTTATCTACACCCAATAGCTTTATATGGGGATCCCTCTTGCCTATGTAGATTTTAACTCCCTTTGGATGTCCATCAATGGTCATCACCTCTCCTTGTTTACGCCCAGCACATGTTTTTATTCGGTTGAAATAAGAAAAATACACGTCGGATACTGAGGAAAGGTTCTTTCCTAAAGCTCTACAATTGGAAATTACAAACGATACCTCCCACAGCGACCAATACATACTTCAATCTCGTTGCAAAGGTTTCAACAAAGACATCTTCTTGGTGGGGGGAGCATTTCCAAACGCCAAGTCCAATTCCAACGACGTGGATGTACGCCGTGGTGTTTTTCTCTTTGGCCCTAAAGTTGGCTTCCAGCAGCAAGGTGTCAATAGACAAGGCGATCCTTTTAGAAAAGACCACGTTGTCGAAAAATGCCTCCTCTCCCACGTCAGTGAAGCGATGGGGCTCCTCCTTTCGAATATCCAGCATATGTTTGTAAGTCAAACAGGGCTCTTCATAGAAACCGGCAAAAACAGAATGTAGGCTTGGGGAGGACGAACCATACCCATTACTGGTTGTGTTCTGAGTTTTGGTGATAACCATCTCCTCGTACTCCATCGCCTTAACCTTCTTCAGCCTTGCCCCGATAACCCCAATCACGACACCTTCCTCCTGGATGTTGTCCCTGCTGTCAGCAACCTTACCCATGTTCTTGCGAGTGCCATCGTTGATGAAGTACGAATACGAGCTGACTGACAGGAAGACAGAGAGCTTAATTTCGTCATAACTGAGGCACTGTTCCAAGGACAGTTTGGACTTCACATCCTTGCCAATTAGGTCCCATTTTCCGCTGCCAGTCGTGCCGTCCACGAGGATGTACTTGTCGAACCTACCCATGAACATGACAGCCCTCTTCAGGAGCAGCCTCTGGACGAAACCCGGCACAGTCATATCTTTGTAGAGCTGCTTTTCGGCCGCGGTTCCATACTTACGTTTGTGTTGCAGGAACTGGGCATACAAAAAAAGCGCATTTTCATGGATTAGCGGGTAGGCTGAGTTAATGTTCCTCTCCAGCACCTCCGCGGGGATGGAGCTCTTCAGCATTTTGCACCGGACGGAGTCGATGGGGAATTTAACTGGGAATTCTTCGCTTTTGCTCAGGAATTGCGCCAGATTCAAGTTGGGTGTTGGTGCGAGAGGCCCTTCTAGCAAGGCGATATTTTCGCTTGTCCATTTTGGTGCTGCTATGGGCCACTCCGGTAAGGCGTACATCTTGAGGATAGTTAGAATACAAATCGATGCGTTTTTACCGATCAGAGCGAGCAAACTGTGTAAGGAAGTGAAGAATTTCGCAACGGTAATCCCAGCGACCAGTCCGAACAGGAAAGTTAAAAGCTTTATAAAAATGAATCACCAATTTCAGTAACTGATAATTGTTACACAACCTGCAGATAATAATCGGGCACAACTTTAAATCAATACAGTTACAGGATAACTTTTAAAAAAATAGGTAAGTAATATCAACGTACGGAACTCATTCGTTATCATTGCACTTACGCCACAAAACAATTTGCACTGCAATTACAACTGTTGTGAAATAATAGGGGCCACCGGTAAGTTCCTGGGTTTGACCACTAGATGGCGCCCTCATGTACAGTTTCATAAAACAACAATGTTAGACGATTGGCCTTGACCTCCACTTTAACCGGTCAGGAATCTAAATCGTGAATCATGATGTCTGATTAAGTTTGTTTGGAGTTTAATAATACCTGTACATACATGATTAATGGAGGATTTGAAAAACACGTTCGAGTGATGCAACTGCATTTATGCGTCGTAATTGAACACATAAGAATAGAGAGCTTGTTGCACCAGAAATTGATGTTTTCACATATGCATGAGGATGGGTATGCAAAGTATGTACTGCAGAAGCTAAATTTAGCAGCAAAGCAACAAAGCTGTCATATGATTGATAAACATTTCAATTTTTAAAGAGTTGCGGAATGGAAGGTCAAATACACTTGCAGATGTAGCGCATATTTTACCTGGAGGTTCCTCGAAGTTGCGGTCGTAACATTCCAATCGGTGTCGTGTTGGCTTTTTTAGGATAACGTAGAATTGTGTAATATTATGTAGTATTTGTAGGCGTATTCAATATTATGATTCAATTTATAATGATCATTTCCTTAATAATGTATAAACCATTTCAAGTTTAGTTTTAATTTTAAATTAAATTAAGCTATTTAGCTGTTTTTTATTTTGCGAGATAGTCCCATATTTTGATCTATTGTTATGCATTTTAAAACTCTCCGTTTTTTTTAAATGCACCGCTGTTCCGTGTTCTGCTTTTTATATGCAATAGACATATGTACAGATTTTTCAGCATTTCGAAAGCAGTATTTCACGATCAGTTCCGGCGGTGTTTAACAGGGACGCACAAATGAAAACTTGATTTTACTTTTTTAGTGTCGAAATGAAAATAAAAAGAAGTTTACTTATATTTATTTTATATTTTTCCAAATATTTACGTACACTAGCTGTGTGATTTCTGAATTTATGCGGTGATCGTTAAATAAAAATCATTAGAATTTTTTTTATTCCGCATTGCTTTATCAGTAAATGGTCAGCCTAATTTTAGATTTATTTTCCAAGTACATACGCTACAATGCTGGAAAAAAAACACCATTTCCTCATCAATAACAATTTAAGTTACATGTTTGGTTTCTTATTCGCGGGTTACCAATTTTGTGGTTTCCGCTGGAACTATTACGTTGTTTATTACTGTGGAATTAAGTTCAGTAAAATACAACCGTTTAGAACACATGAACAAAATACAACATATACAAATTCGATAATATTAATTTAAAATACAAATCTGAATTTGAGTAGCCTGGTTTTTGATAACGAATTAATTATTAAATAAAGACCTTGGAAACTGACCTTGGTCCTCAACTCAGCAAAATGCGTACAAGTCGGAATATTCCCAAAACGTGATATTAAGTCACAGTAAAAGTGCAAGTAATAAGTGATAAGTGATCTCGAAAACTAAGCTACTGCCTTTATATATGGTGCGCCTGAATGGAAGGGACATTTACAGCCGTATTGTCGACCGGGCTTGACTCTCCCTTTTCAACTGGTTTATTGTTATTTAGGATAAAGAGTTTTGTTGGCCAATATTCGTACGTTTACGACATAACCTCGGCTGTGCTAGAAATTGCATCGTGACAGTTTTAGAGAGTTAGTTTTGATTGTTCAACTCGACAACACAAATCACATTTGACATTACAGATCTATTAACTCTTTCGCCAGACCTGTCACATTTTAGTTTATGGCCTTGTCTTGCACGACAGGCGTTTTCCGGCCATTCATCACCGCTAAGCTACACATGTTTCGAGTCAAACCTTAACCCATTCTCGGACTTATATTTTATGTTGATTTTAAAAGGTTGAAATTAATGCTAGATTAAATTATCACAAAGATTAGAATCACATATCATAGGTAGGGTTGCCAATATTGTGCAGATGGTGACCCGAACAAATATAATTTTGGTTGAGAGAAAACGAGGTGGGAGGGGGGGGGGATAAAATTAAATAAAAAAGATCAAGCTGAAATGGTTTTTATATAATAATGGTGTAATTCCAAAACTCATTTTAATTCTTTTGCGCCAACGGGAATAAAATAATATTTTTTGCGCTCCCGGGACCAAACGACCTACTTTAGGCGTGATTTTGAGGGACCAAAGTGCCACTTTTAATCCCTAGGGATTAAATTTTTATTTAATCCCTCGAGAATTGAATCAATGTATCCAAAAATCTACTCCGCCCCTCTCCAAGGAGACCCTCGGAGCTCCGCCCCGGTCGCGAAATCGAGGCGACGGCGAAATGCATGTAAACGCAAATGCCGACGCTACCGTAACCCGCTTCTGGGTCGTTCTCCTTTATTATATAGAGGATTGGTGATCGGGGAATTCAAAAAATAGCGATATACCTGGGGACCAAGGTGCCTTTGATCCCTTGAGTGATTATTGTCCTCCACTTCGTCTCGAGCAATAAACTTCACTCGCGGGATCAAATGATGCACTTTTGTCCCTTGGTATATAATATACTATTGCTGCCTCAAAACAGGGAGTAAAGTAAGCGTTTGTTTAATCCCTTGGGATTTAAAGTGGCCATGGAAACCAAATAACTACAAATATAACGAACGTCAATAAAAACAAACAACTGCATGTAAAGGTACCGAGCTAAATTCCAAAGCTTTCAAAAGCTATGAAGTCAATTATTATTTAATTTGTATATTTAATTTTTTGCAATAAAATTTCGCCCGTTCGTGCGAAAAATGTTGTATGCGCGGCGAGAATAAAGCGGTTTTTAGTACTTTACATAAATATACACTATTTATATTGGGACCATGACACCCACTTTACTCCATTGGCGCATAAATGACCATTAACTAGGAATATAATAATTTTCAGCCTTTGTGAATCATAGGAATTAAAGATCAAATATTTATTTGGAAAATACAAACTTCTATAATATAAGGCACCTTATTAATACCTACTTAATACCTATTGTTTAACAATCATAATGTAAGGTAGAAGCAAAGAGCATATGCTCTTTGGTAGAACCTTTAAAAATGCCCAGTGAGTAAATTAGTAGATTATTGTCGGAGAGTTTTTCGTGAATATGAATATGAACCTCTAGTTAATAGGTAACCCGAAGAATTTTACTGAAAACCCGAAGCCCGAAGAATGATCGCCAAATCCGAATTCTTCGGATCAAATTAACAACCCTAATTACAGAGTATCATTTTTACAATGTAAATGATGTAGTAAAACATGCAATAAAAGGTTGATCTCTTAAGAGAGATTCCTTTGTACCTCACAAGGAGGTACAAAGGAATACACAAAGCGCGAATTAACATAATTAAGGAAGATAACCTCAATCAACCGACGTGGCTATCATACACTTGGTAAATGAAGACGCAGGACCTAAAGTAACTGGATTCGCCGAGAAACATTTAATGTTGAGATGTAAAAGTAATCTAAAAATTGTAACGGCGTTAACTTCAACAAAGCAGCTAAATTCTTTTGAAAGCTTGAGCATTTTTAAGAATCAAGATAGTACAATTTTTAACAAAGATGGAGATCCCATCCCCCACTCTAATTTTTACGCTCTGTTGTGGTTGAAACCTGATTGATCGCATAGTACATGCCCGCCTGTCCAGATAGTATAAATAGCGTTGGAAAATGCTGGAGTACGCCACGGAGCTCTGTGGATTAGTGGTTACCATGTCTGCTTAGCATTCGGGAGTTCGTGGGTTCGATTCCCGTGGCCGTCTACTCTGATTCAGGTTTTTAGGTGGTTTTCCAGAGTCAACAGAGTACCTTCTCTAAGGCGAATGCCGGGGCAGTACTTCTTCACCTTTCCTGGCCTCTCTGTCATTCTCCACCCCTCCTTTCTCTCACCCATCCTGAAATTTCTGTTATTGGCTGAAGAGGGACGCAAGGTCCCTATAGCAGCCCGCCCCCAGTTGGGGGAATTTAAATGACCCTGAACTTTTTTTAGAGGAGTGCTGACTTCCACTGATGATTTGGTGAAGACCATATCTTCGGCCAACTTTTTTGAGTTAGTTTCTCTTCAAGGCTACTAAAGATGACAAGTTAGCTGTCGAAATACGTATTTACAGGTTATTTAAATATTTGTTTGATTAGGGGTTTTCAACGAATTGTGTACATAAAAGTTAGACAACTATATTATAAAAATTAATTTTAAAAGGACAAAATAAAAATGGAAGTAAATGACTAAATAAGTTTGAAGAAAAAAAAGTTTTCGTCAAAATCGGTAATTTAGTTGATACACCATTCGTTATTTGTTTTTGTAATTTTAAGCATTTCTAAACAATGTATTAAAAAACCTTTATCTTGAGCCGCGAAGAATTTCAAAATTAGTAATACTGTCAAAACTATTGTTATGAAGGATATGATTAGCAAAGGAGGATTAATTAAAATTATTATATGAAAACGCGACGTTCTTTTTGAGAATTAAACTATTATGTTCATTAAATAAGTTTTATGAAAGATCTCCCGTTTGTTCTACATAAAAGGCAGGACAAGAAGAGCAACTTAAAGATAAATATCTGAAAGATTAGGTATACACTAAAAGAAAAAAGAAAAATAAAAATCGACTCTATAAAGCCTTGAAACAGTAGCATGCCATTAGCGCACACAAGTTGAGGGCCTTTAGAAAACTCACTTCTGGTGAATATTAACTCAAAGTTCTCTCCCCAGTCCTACTCGGCATAATCAGGAGGTGCAGACTTTGGCTAGTTTCCGGTTCACTTGGCAACCAACACAAAACCAGTCAGTTGGACAGAAGCTACTAAAGGACCATGCCAACACTTACGGCAACCATATGCACAACTTCATGAAGCAGAATATGCAGTACGTCAAAGCTACACAGAAAACGTCTGAAAAGCTATTCGATACGAGATATCACGCACAGATTCGCTCAAATAAGCCAGTCAACGTACCCAATATCGGGAATGCACTGTCAAATAAATGCACATAAGTGGTACTATAGGCACCACCTAGTATACTCAAAAGCCAGAATAAAAACAACTAACCGGCTTGGGAAAAGGTTAATTCATAAGTGGCGCTGCTCCTCCATTACTGCTCTTACAAGTCTCACAGCTTCAACATCTTCTTCATTCCGCACCCTTTGTCCGCCACCACTTGCTTTACGAGCTACACTTCCTATGTTACTATATAGGGTGTAACTTAAGTACTTCGAAATATTTCAGGGTGATAATGTCTATCTCTCTCTTCCCTGAGCCCTCTTTGATGAAACTTATATTGAATCACATAATGCTGCTCGTAATATGAGGAGAAAATTCTATAAAAAAACAGAAAAATGCAGGACAAACTAATGCTCACGTTTAGAGCAACAAACGCAAAAAAGACAAACTTTAAATTACGGGACCGTCAAAAGATTAAGAGTAAGCGCGGTATAAATATGGATATACCTACGCTAAGAAATGGGGCAGGTATGTTAGGAAATGACATCTCTTGACATTAGGTGGTTCGTAATTCTTCATACCAAGAATTTAAACTTGAAAGAATAACGTGCTATATGACTTAGAATATGCTAGATCATCGGTTTGATACTAGGAGCGGAGTTAAGGAAACAGACAATAGCATGTGGTGTTAATGAATCACTTTCGTGGTTGCATTAAAGATAAGAATATAGGAAAGAGGTATTGTGGAATTACATTTTCTCAAACCGATGCTGTGACCCAGAAACAGCCACATTTAAATTAGTGCAATTTATAGCTCTGTATTCAACCACACTACCCCGAATGACCAAAACAAAAAACACATATGAGAAAAATACGACATGCAACGGACTAGTTCTGATATTTGACACATGTGGTAAAATTCTTGGTACTCTTCTGGCAACCACCCAACTTTCTAGTGTAAACAAACGCATTTAGGATGAAATTAAGACTAATAAGGGTTGATTCGTTTTGTTCCTCTGCAGAAGGTTAAAATCTAACAACGAAAAAACCGCGAACTTCCATTATCATCGTCTTGCACCGTTTAAAATAAAACTATGTAATTCCGAATAAACACAGCACACAACGCTACAAGAGATGCATTCATTCCAATGCGTCGTCAAAATTAAGGCTGTGAAGCCCAACCTATTTTTTCCAATGTATGTCATTTTCAACTATTTTTCAATTAAATCATAATTACCATTTCTGAAACCGCATGGTTAAAGTTAACAGATGATTTTTTGTAATAATTTCAAGTATATAGGCTAATATTCACTATAAAAATAAAATGAAATCAAATGCAGTTTCTGTTGTTTCCATGGTGAATAGTTAATAAATTGATTTCTGTCTAAAATGACATTAAATTTTGTCATATTTCTTTACCTATTTTTCTGTAAAAATATGTTATCATAGTAGTTTGGCCTTTACTGACAAAGTTTACTTTTCTGATTCGGAAAGCATTACATGGTAAAACAGTACCGATCAAAACAATCTTGCGTCGTCCCAGGAAAACTAAGGCGTCGCTTGACTGAAATGGAAAAGCTAAAATCCCTTTAAGGAGTGTTAAATCGGATGTTTTGATTACTCGAAAAACTACACGATCCCAGCGCTATGTAACAACAGCTACACGGCTAGATTATAGTCGGTACGAAGAAGGTGGGACGGTACGCCAGGAATTAGCCAATTAAATACAAGGTGTTATTTGCCTAGAGCACCGTAAGTTCTTAATTCAATTTGCATTAATCTCTTCAGAAATTGAAACGGAGGGTGGGAATCGTCATAATACTCTTTTACACACATAAGTATCTCAATACTTATGTGTCAACCAGCCCTTCACCAACGAAAACCTACCTTTGTTGATTGTCGACAACGCCACTGCCAACTGCTGTACATTAAATAACTCAGTACACAGTAAAACAAAGACGGTAATTTTAACGAGCTATCTATTGGATAACTTCAACAAGCAAATTACAGAGATAAGATAATGTTAACATTGATTCCTAAAGAACGTTATCATATATGCGAGTTATCTAAAGTAATTTTATGCAGCTATTGCCGGATTACATAATTATTAAAAATGAAAGCACGAAATACCTGGAAGAGGTTAATGATCTGCCTTAACTAGCGTAAAATGCGTCACTAAAAGATTTGAACGCAGAAAAGGCTGCTTGGCATAGTTACATTTACTTTCCGCGGTATCACATACAATTCATGCAATTTTAATAATTACCTTGAGCTGATAGCAGGACATTCCTGGTTAACTATAACTTGCTGCGTGTGACGCTGTGCACACCTTTTGACGATGGGGAGTGAATTTGGCCTTTGAGAATTTTGTCAAGCAAGGACAACGATGTTGCGTTGAGAGGCTCAAAACCAATTTGTTTTGAAAGGAGGCAACGAGGTGAAGATAATTACCTGCTATATCCGCAAAATGTTATTTGAAGAGTAACTTAGTTGATTGGGCTTTCAGCCGCAGTTGGAACTTTACTTTACAATAAAGGAGCCCCTACTCTTTTCGCAACTCAGGAACGCTGGTTTTCGCGCCACACAATACAACTTAATTACTAAAATGCCGAAGACTCAATGTCGAATCACCGAAAAGCGACGGCTTCGCTAAAGGCGGGTTACGAGCTTGTCGTCCCACCGGGGCGACGTGCTTGAACCAACACCTAAATTCGAATGCCAAGGCCGAAAAACTAAATGTGCAATTCACAGAATACATTCCCATCGCGCGGGGCGTAATAGCAAAAATGGAAATTTCCAGGAGGCTACGCAGATGCTAATAGCAGGTAACATAATCTCCCTGACTGTGTGGGGCGTAATAACAAGGAAAATCCCCAATGCACTATCAGCGAAATAACTCGAATTCTTTCGGCGTGAAGACTCGTTTGCTGAATTAGCGGTCTGCAACGAGAAGAGCTACATTACTGCGGCAAGCTGGCGTCATGCTTTTAAGGCTTGTATAAACAAGTGGACAGGACCGGGTTTGTCCCGAGACATCGACGAATAACCGAATTATAACAAATAACTTTACGGAAGGTAAGCGGATGGCCCAGCGAGGGAATGCTCGCCTCTCAGACGGTCGGCCCGGGTTTCATTCCCGGCGGACACTATAGACAGATTTTAAAAATCGTACCTTCCCCGGCTACCACACTAACATCTGTGGTAGTCGTTAACCCCTAATAAGGGAACTCTTCCTCAATTTCGACGGGCAAGGCTAGCCACCTACCCGGCCTAAGGGCAAAGAGAACTCATAGAACCACTTTGTGGTTATAACAGGCCGGTGGCCTACAATAAGAGGAAGAAGAAGAACTTTACGGAGTCAAAATTAACCTAACAAATGTTTCAGTAATGGATAAAATACAGATAATTTCAGAAAGAAGTAACTAAAAGTTTTGCCTGGCAACATATAACTATCGTATTACTAAGAGCAACGTCTTCCAAAATATATTGATACTTTTAAGCAAATCAGTAGTTGCCATCAAAGTTTTTAAAATTTTACTGCACACAAAATTAGCATTAAAAAAGCTTTTGGGTAAATACTTACAGAATTGCATATTCGCTTAACAAAAGATAACATTTAAATTATTATTATTGTGCTTAATCGACGTTAGTTATATATTTTTTTCTAATTTTGGCATATAAAGTGTCACTTTTCATAACTGACTGACGATGACGTTTAGAAACGTCACATTTTTCGTAACTAGTTATGAAATGAAAATATTTCACAACTATATAGTTATGACAAGTGTATCAATTGACATGCGAGAAAGCGAAAGCGCGCCTACTTGATTTTCAATACATTGACATTTATTTGACATGACATTTGCAATGTTATCAGCTATAATTTACCAAGGGCAGTGATAATCACCCGCAATAATTTTGACAAATAACCTGAAAGTGCTTGCCTAGAAATATTTCTTAAAGGCAACGCACGAGGGATATTATTTGTCAAAATTATAAGGATTTATCACTGGCCGCGGTGAATTCGGGAAGATAAGTTCTTAAATAAATTAGCCATTTTCTGACAAATTAATTTGACACTTCATTATAATAATATTATGTTGGTGGCATTGTAAGGCTGTGTCAAATTCGAGGTTATTAGGTTAGGTTTTGCGTCAGTTTTGACACAGACTGACGGAAAACCTAACCTGCTAACCTCGAATTTGACTTAGATTTACAGTACCCCAACTTGTCACAGGATACTACTGAAATTTAATTAGGTAGTTTCCATAGTGATTGAAAACTACCCTAGGGTCGTTTGCACTTCAAGTGTGATCTGATTTGTCAAACTTACTCACGTGATTAAAAATAATCAAATTGGATTGGTCTGCGATATATGTAAGAACTTATCAGCCTAAGGTTTAAAAAAGAATTTTTCACCAAAATTAGAAAAATCCTTGTATAAAACATTTTAGGAAATGCAGTTTGGTGTATCTTGCGTGACTTTGCAGAATCTCGTCTCTCAAAATCCCGCATATTACACAAAATAAGGCATTTACTAACTGGTTTTGTAAATAGCTATTATATTGTTCAAATCAGAAAACTGTATCAAAACGATTGCATAGAACTGAACAGAAGGTCATTTGAGAAACTATGAATGCAGCAAAAAATTGATAAATGCACCAGAGATTTAAATGAAGAACTGAAAATCCAAGAAGTTGCGAGAAAAGGACTGGGAATGGGGAGTATAGCGCCAACATTAAAATTAATTGGACACAAATAGAAGTGAATGGTTTAATGAGGAATGTAAAGAAAGTAAGCGAAACACGCTGAGATAAATAAAGAAGCAAACAGAAAAGGGCGTTACATAAACGAAGAATAGAATTAGAGAAGACAGAAGAAAGGAATCATAGGTATAGGAAGTACACTCGTTTAAGTAATTTACCTGGGAGTACAGGTAAATACCGGGAATGATAGAGACTATAAAATAAAGTAAAGAATACATGTAGGAAATAGAGAATATCACAATAACAAGTTCTGGAAAATAAGAAGCTAAGTAAAAGAACAAAATTAAGGATATACGAGTACAAAAGGTTGATAAGACTTTTTGCAACGTATGCGGCAGAAAAACTACGTACTACGAAAAGAGAATATTGACAATTACGAGTATGTGAAAGAAGAATATATTAAACAAATCTAGAACCAACCAATTAGCCAGGTTAGACCTCAGACCGATCACAAGGTACTACACGAAATCCGAGACGAAGACATCGTACTATGATGAATCTCCGATCACCAAAGCGGTGGGTATATCAATAAAATCAATAATCGAATACCGAATAGCCTCTTGGAATTAAAAAAACTGAAATAAATATTTTATCAAAATTTTCAGTTTTCTCTGACCCTTTAAAATTCTAGTTGCAATGGCTAATACAAATATGCACGTCGAGTCTTTAAAGTAGCTATATAAAATATTGAAGTGATATTAGCTTTCATTATTAGCCCCACTTAGAATACATCTTTTTATGTAACGATTTGTGTTTGAGCTTTTACAATAATGAGCCCCACACTATTGCCAAATTTCTTTTATAATGACACATGTTTTTTTTGCCCGTAAATTATTGACTGTGCAGCTATAGGTATTACATTTTCTACCTAGTTCAGTTTATTTTATTTTAGATACAATTGACTCTTATGTAGGGTCATGCATAAATTACAATTCTTTAATATTATTTTTACGATGAAATTTGACATTTAAATATGGCGTGTCGGTAAGACAGTACTACACTTTATCTATTCCAAATTAGACGCATCTTTTAACGCCACTTCAGCGAAACGCTGCTGCATTTTAGTAATAATTCACAGCTAAATGCTAAATTTGCTGAGCTTTCTATGAATACTAACTTGCATTGTTTTTCCAGCAAGGGTAACCACCTTTCTGTAGGTTCGTTCTTGTTCACATGGGCCCTCAGAGTGAGCTCCATGTAGCCCCTGGTGATGCATGTACACCTAAAACGGGGTTAGATGGCTATCCTCGTTAAAGCAGCACTTTCTTCAGGCTGAACTCAGCCCGTTAACTTCGTAGTCTATGGACTTCCTTTAGGTCGGCTTCTCCTGGCGTAGAAACGGTATCCCAGCTACTTTTGTGTGGTATCTTCAAGGTCCTACCTTTCAAGGTGCCTTGTAGATGCACCCATGCTTAGAGACTACTGGGTGACCACTGTGCTTCGGACGATTTTTTTGTGTATCACGAGGATTCTATGTTTTGAATGTATTTACCGTTTCTGACTTTTATTTAGTTGTAACCCTTTTGCAACTCATGTGTTCACTCAATAAAACGATAAATTAACACTTTTACTGGAAAAATTGTATTTATTTTTCCCCAATTTGGGAAGTACAAGCATTTTGATTCCCATCTAGGAAAATAAACTTTTGTTTAATATCTGCAAGGTTCAATTATTCATTCAATTATTTCATATACAAACATGATAAATCACATTATTTAATTTACATCTCTCCGTCGTAAGCTTCTTGTCAGAAGCGTCGTGACCCAAATTATTCATTCAATTATTTCATATACAACCATGATAAATCACATTATTTAATTTACATACTTGATCAATATTATACATAAATTTCACTTTATTTTTAAGATTTAAATGTTTGAATGATTTAATTTATATTAGAAAACAATCAATATGTGCTGAGCAGGTTATCATACACTTCTGACTAATAAATTTTGTAGATCAAAATTTAGTTGCATTATAATATGTTTCCAATACATTTATTGCAGGTTTTGGTCGTTCTAAAGAAAGAGTAGATACGAGTACTTATGTAGCTAAATAATCCTGTGCATAGGATTCTGCTTCTGATAAAAATTTACCGTATTTTTGTCTATGAGAAATTTTGCGAAACCCATTTATTGTGCGATTCGGAAAAATCGCTTAGAATTATTTTCGAAATTATACTAAATCGCAGATTTTGCTGAACGCTTAGCCAAGCGTGTCGTTTTGTAACACCCAGAACCGAGGTTTAAGAACTCCGATGCGCTCATTTGCTTGCAAATTCGATTCTCGGTATAATAAGACAGATCTGAGGTCGCAGAAATAGACAATTCATAAAATTGCCGACAGTCGCGATTCAAGAAAGCGCCACTTTCTGGCAACATCCCAACATCCCGATTGAGAATTCGGACGAACGGCCTACTTCCTACTCTTTGTTACACTAAATTGCCGGAAAGCTGACGACCGCCAGGACCAATTTACAGTTGCTGTATTTATATTTCTATTACGAGCACCTCACATTTGCGTATGTAGTCGTGAAACTGGATGACAACTTTTAAAATTGGATCAGCTATAGTTAAGTAGATTTTGCGAAATTTTCTTAATATAAATGCTTTCTGCGGAAAGCTGGTTTGAAACGAAAATTGCTTTTGGTTGATAAAGTTTCATCTTCAATTTTATTGTGGATTTAATTAATGAATTAAAATAAATTGGTCGAAAGGCCAAGACTAGTCCTGGAAGAATTTGGGGAATCATTATTATTCAAATATTGCCAATTCAACACAGCCATAAAAATATAAGAAATGTATCTTTACATTTTGCAAACTCTCGTAATCGATAAGAGAAGCAGATGTAAAAAAGTGCTACCATCATCCACATTCCAATTCAATAATTTCATTTTCTTTGTAGTACAGATTGAAACCAATTATTTTCAATTTAAATTCTGTGTGTATAGTTAGGTTGTCATCAACGACAATACAAACCGGATTTGACATTATCAAGGCACTATCGAACAGCATTTCGAATTTGAAATTGTTTTATACTTTCTTAAATTTGCAAACTTCTCTTTTTAAATGGATCGAAAAGCACTTTTACCTTCATTAGATAGAACTGTTTTCTCGTTTTTAACTACTAGGTATATAAGTTTTGACGGTTTGAACTTTGAATGTTGAAAATAACATAGTTCTATCTGTATAAAAGTTTTAAAAAATATATGTTGTATAGTATAGGTCATGTAAAATGTGCAACAAAAGAATACCAGCGGAGGAAACAAAGTTCTTCCTCTTACAAATAAATATCAGTAGATAAAACAGATTAAAATGTATGTTCACATGCAGTGATAAATCAAATGTAATTAATGGAAAATGCACGTTATCTTTTACTAGGAAAAATTAAACTTTCACTAAATATTTCTCAATTAAGTATAATTTTATATTTTAATTGTATGTTTATAACTTATCTCAAAATTACCGTTGCATTGGGAAGAAGGTCAATATTTAGTATTAACATTAAACAGTTAAAGCGATCAAACAATAAATCGCAAGCTGTTTTAACTGGAAAAATCAATAAATACGGTCCATTGCTA
The DNA here is from genome assembly GCA_940337035.1 of Agriotes lineatus. NCBI lineage: Eukaryota > Metazoa > Arthropoda > Insecta > Coleoptera > Elateridae > Agriotes > Agriotes lineatus. Next base: position 20,839 of record CALNHX010011470.1, read on the forward strand.
TTCATTTTTCTCTTCTATTTTGTTGCATATTTTTCCACATACTAAGAAAAATACACACATTCACTAAATATGTGCTGAAATAGAACATGCGATCTGAAGTAAACCAGACCATCTATACAAAAAAATGAGATACCTAACACGACCCAAACCAAGCACTCAAGTGATACAGAGCATATACCATAAGTGCAGATACAATATTGAGGTAACTTATTCAATGACGCTACCACAGCATCAACATCATCAACAACAGAACCACAAGAATGTGAGCCTAACAACGAAAATAGACAAAGCACTAAGTCAATCTTATTCAAAACTTTTAGGGATACAATAAAGCAAAAGTTAAAGTTCAGAACATATTCGCACAGTGTTCTACAGCCAAGGCATGGATGAGACAGGATGTATTGTTTTCGCTCTTCTGTTTAACATATATGTGGAATACATAATGCGACTCTTGAAGAATGGGAAGGAAAAGTAACCATCGGAAGAAGTCGTATAAACAATCTAAGATATGCCGACGACACCTAGGGAATAGTTCTAAGGTCCCCACGTCGCTAGGAAAAAAGACTTGCCTTTGCCAAAAATAGTTCTTAGGTCTAACTTGTATGTATGTATTATCAATAACCTCTTTTTACCTTGCGGTGTAGAGACTGGTGGTTTATGCTCTTGCATCTGGCGGTACAATGCTCAACTTGACCCCGGATTTGGGATACAAAGTAGGGGCGCGCCTTTTGTGCTTGCGCAGCAACCGTTGTGTGAGGTGTGAGTGATGGTGATGCGTTGACCTTGTTACTCTATCTCTTAGGTCTGCCTACCTCTTAGGTCTGTAGGTCTAACTTACCAACCAAAAATAGTGCCCTATGACTTTGAGTAACTAACACAACTCCGCATAACGGGAGAAACCTTCCCTGATGGTCGTATTAACTTCTAAAATGACCATTAAAGCACCGAATTTGTCAAAAATCGGACGGCCATCTTGTATACTAATCGTTCAATTCAATCTCGATCGTCATCTTTTACAGTTCATTTTCTTCATATTATTTCATTTCGTTCTAGTTTGAGATTATCTTGTTCAGTTGAACCCTGCTATTAACTTCGTTCTAATCGTTCAATTGCAGATCAATATTCCAGTTCCAGCCGCCAGCGCAACGCGGTGCAGACCAGGAAAATCGACAATCTAGTTCGAGAGGCCACCGCACCGTCCGTATCAACACAGCTACCAGATTGGTGAGCTACCCATGTCCCCAAAGAAGTTTATTTATTGTATTAAATACATCAATTGTGGCATTATTTCTTATTTTAAAAATATTTTATGTATCTAAAAAAACCAATAGACGTATGCTGTTTCGCAGTTCTATTTTCTACATATACTAGAATATTTAAGTAAACCCTTGACCTTCTGTAGCTACCGTTAAGGGTGAATAATTGGATATAGTAATTTGGCTCAATTTTACTGATCAAAGCAAAAGTTTAAAACGTCAAAAATATTACAAAATTTAGGTTATTACAAATCCAAGACCAAGGTGATATATTTAATGTCCTTAATATCCAATACAGGAGAATGACAACCGGAAATTAGGAAATAAATAGCTACTGTTGAACAATAGTAACAGAACTCACAAAGATATGGAAAGATACAAGATACAACATTAACATGGAATACCGAACAATACCACTACACAATCTTTGCGGCTGTAACATGAATGATCAGAAGAGAAGACAAGATAGAAATTGAAACTTTTAAAATGTGGGCGTACGTGTGCTACATCTATCCTGGATGGTACAGAACGAGGTACGTCTATAAGCTTCAGCATAGCCCAGTCATATGTAAGACCCAATAATAACTTGGAAAAACACTATACACAATAATATAACAATAATAGTATTAGAATTAAAATAAAGGGGCGCCGACCAAGAGGCAGCTCACCGATGAGATGGCTGGATCAAATGAATATACAGTGAAATCTCCCTTACCGGACACCTCTAATAAGCGGACACCTCTCTTACACGGCCATTTTGTTGGGAACCAACTTGCTTGCATTAACTTTACTAATAAAATTTTCTCTAATAAACGGACACTCTCTTAAACGGACACGGACACCATTTTTCGACAATTTTTAGACTGAGAATCTCTCTTGTACGGACACTTCAAAATGCAGGCCCAGTTAATGGCGTCAAAACAATCCATAAATCCAACATTTAAGGATCATGTTAAATTATCGAATTCTTTTGCAATACGGGCGGTATTAAATCAACTCAAATCAGCATTATGACCTCAGGAAATTCGACACTTTTATTTACAAAACAGTCTTTGTCGCCCAATTTTAGAGGCCTGCAATTCAAAACTACTTTGCCTTTTGCCTGGACAGCCCATTATGATAAAAATAAAAATAGGAAAAATTTTTTCTGCTTGCTTTTATGGAAAGACAGAACACGAAAACTAGGCCCAGGGCCGTCCCGTGACCGCGGAGCCTGCGGGTATCAAGTTACGCCACTGTAATCAATTCGAACCAGAGGACGATTTACCCTTATCAGTAATGGCTGGCTGAACTGTATAGGAATATCCCAGAAATCGAAGACGTCGACCCTGACGAATTTATGAACACTGACCAAGGAATAATCCTGGAAGATGATGTAACCGAAATTTCAGGTGAATCAGCTGCCGTTGATATGCAGTTGGCAGAATCAGAAAACGATGGCGACTTAGAAATTTGTGAGAATGTAATCAAGACCTACACGGAAGCATTAACAGTGAATAATTTTAAATGCTTTGCTAAAGAAAGTAATGACTTTAAAGTATTCAAACTGTCAAAATATTTAGAAATACATGCGGAAAGTAGTCAGAAAAAACCCTTACGTCAAACGAGTATTTTAGATTTTGTAACAACTATTACATAACTTTGTTGTAATTATTTATTATTGTTAGCGCGTATACCTTTGCATAATACGACTTTTTTAAACATAAAAATGGATTTTTCCCTTAAGCGGACGCCTCTAATAACCGGACAAAAACGTTGGTACCGTGCGTGTCCGCTTATGGGAGATTTCACTGTATTAACATTTCAGGGAGTCACACGTTCGGCCTAAGCTAGAAAACATTGGAAATTGAGCGGCATCTCGATTAGAGCGGCGGCTTGTGGAGAATTTTGATGATAGAGCGAACCATCGAACATAAAATGCATTTTCCACCTTCTAATAGATAAAGACAAATTCCGATATCCCAAATTTTAAATATTTCGCGTATGAACTGGAAAAAGTTAGTATAAGCGAAAACAATTACCAATCTTTACAGGCGAATTAAAGATTCTGATCGGAATAGAATATCTCTCTTTCATTTTTCGTTGAAATGTATAATTCGACAAAAAAATGCATCTTTGCTGTTTGAGACACATAGATGCATGCGTCATTGACGTATATTATTTCAGGATGTGCGACAATTTACCAGTAAATTTTGGGTATTATAAAAGAGATCATAAATAGCATAGTTATTCATTTTATTTTGCGAAAATCGACCTTCAAATATTCAGGCATATCGCGGCGTTTCTTCAGCAATTCCGTACGTGCCAAATATGTGTACCTAAGCAGCGATATCATTAACATGACGCGCGTTATCGGCAGCAGGTAAGGGCAGACCTCTCAAGTGCTTTGGCAGCCATGCCTCTCATTGAATGTTAAAGTATATTTATCTTTCTTGCCGCTTAACCCCCGCGGCTGTCTATAAATTGTCGAAAAGATTTGTACCGCTTCGATCTGGCTATCATGTGTCCGGAAATCAAGAAGCGCTTATCACACAGTTACCTAATATTCATAAAATAAAAATTATCGTGCTTTGTTTAGGCTTGAAAATAAGAATGATGAAAAATAAGTACAAAAAGTTTTTCTTTAAAAAAATATATACGATGTCCCCCATCCCAGAAAAACGCCCTTCGGTGCTTTCCAAGAATACTTCGAGACTCAGCATCACTCCGTTTCACTAGTACAATGAAATGTTATGAACCAGTTATTTATAAAAAAATTGTCAATACGCACTTCAACCCGCTTCCCAGTTCAATGTTATGAATCAATCTATTGCTATAAAACTATTGATACGAGCCCTTTGGTGCTTTCCAAGAATACTTCGACACCTTAACCTTGCGTTAATTAGCAAATTGAATGTGTTATTAATGAGTGTATTTGAGGAATCAGTTGAATGCTGTACAAAAATGCTGTTCGTTATATCATGTAAAAAATAAAAAACAAAAATTTATTTTAAGGCTTAACCCAAACAAATTTATCAATTATTTAATTCATTCCAATCAAATTTTAACAAAAACAAAAAATCAATTCATGAAATTAACTGAAATAAGTACTACCAATTTGCAAATCTAATCAATTCAACTTTGTATGTCTTGTGTGCGATTCTTCAGAAACTGTTATGACAAAAAGACTTTTGAACAAGTTTAATTAAATTAATTCTTTTTTGTAATCATCGTCACCATCATCAGTGGATTTGCCCTACATGTGATTATTATTAAGGAAAAGAACAACAACCGGGCGTATACGGACATTTTGAGGGTTGACAACTACTGTTTGGCTCATGGCACGTGGGTCACACCCATGGCACGTGGGTCACACGTGAGAACTTAGAATAAGTTAATGGTCATTTTTGAATTGATGTCGGTATATCGCGACTTTGATTTTTAGTTATATGTCGGTTTAGCGAGGTTTTAGTGTTGTATGAAAAAGATCAGAAAGTGCCATATCTTTGGATTTTGCCTTCGACCATACCTACCTCAAAAGTTGATTTTGCCTTCATTTTTGGAAGACCTATCGTATGAAAAAGATCCAAGACTTCAGGAAGGTTTCTGGCGACCGGAATCGTGTACACATACTAACATACATACACCGTACAGCGCGCTTAGGCACCCCCCAATACGAGGGAGGGATCTACACTTCGTGTCGAAGTAATAAAATAGTTTAAAAAAGTGATACTTTCTTCACGATTTTTCGTTTAAAAAAAGGACGACTTTCCTGATCACTATGCCAAAAAGAACATTATTTTTCTAGACAGTTAACCATTACACTACTAGTACAGTAATAGCAGGCAGGTGAAAATATTACTGTACTAGTCATGTAATGGTTAACTTTCTAGACTCAAAATAGCCTTGAAAGTTTGACTTTCTTGACGTTTTCAGGTAAATAAATTAATGAATCGATAAACAATATGTGACATCAATATTAAACACATTCATGTCTCACACTATGCTACAACTTTTTACAATATAATAAATATCGCAAACCAGAATTATATTAGCAGTTTTCCCTCGAAAAACTGTCAATTGGGATATACTTGACATGATGGAAAGTACAATAACTCAATGGCAATTCCAGGCGTCTGTAACCACGGCTACACTATGTCTAAATAAATACAGGCCCAATAAATCAAACGGACAGTGTATATTATAATTCTTAGATTCCTTAAATAGTGCCATAAAAATAAATTTTATCCAACACCTCCTAGTTGTAAGGCTATTACTAAATCGATTTTAGGCCTCTAAAGTGCCCCTTTATCCACTAGTGAAATAAAAACTATATCACTCACTACTGCACTGTTGATAGCACTGTCAAGCTATGTCAAATTAGAGATTTTTAGATTAAGTTTTGCGTCAGTCTCTGTCAAATAACAAACCAACTAACCCCGAATTTGATACAGACTGACAATACACTTCAGTGTAGATATTTATTGAGTTGTTGGATAAAACGTTATATCGAATTGGTGTTTTAGTTGCTCTTTATCCACTCATATAAATTAAATGCTCGAATTTCGTGCTCGCATTTAAAGATTCTTTAGTGGATAAAACGCCTTCTATAACACTTATGCAATAAATTACTATTATTATACATGTAATCAATCAAAATGCCGCTCCATTAATTAGCCACCCTTGTGCGGTGAACAGCCTGTACACCTCCAAGCAACGGCCCATTCAGAAACACTATTTAATTCAAATTACACATTTACGGCTTTGAAAAATCTTCCATTAGGGAGTTTAGTGGCCACAGAGGTACTGCCAAAAAATTACTACATGGTCATAACTCCCCTGGCCCAAAAAGATCGTGAACGGCATATATGTACCTTTCATTTTAAACTTCTGCACCATTTTTTCAGTTGAAACATGCGTTTTCATAAACAGCCGAAAACCTTCAGCACACAAAAATTAAATGATCTGTGTGTGATCTGGTCCAAACATATTTTCAACTACAAACGTTTCTATTCCAAAATAGGAAATACCTTTAAACGTCTACAATTTATCAGTATACTGGCTTAAATACTATTAATACTTAAAAAATCGAGATGGATTATTGCACTCTAAAGCGATAAATAAACTGACGACATAATTAAGCCGAATAGCGAGCTGTAAATACCTAAAGCAGTACCGCAATCAAAAGTGTTCAACGGACCCTCTAAGCTACGGTGAATGAAGGAGTGGGTTAACACAAAACCTTTAAAAACCGAATACGGGCGCCACCAACTTGATTGTTTAACAACTTGCAATTCATGTGCAAATTTCCTTGTGATTATCGACATGTTCTATGTCACCAACCTTACCTTTTTTAAACAAATTGTAATTCCATTTTAATTTTATCATATATGTATTAACAGTATTTAGCATTACTTTTAAGGTCATTTCACAGTAAATTTCGGCTTATTCAGATTGCATCTGCATATCTATTTTTATAAATCTGTTATAAATTTGTTAACATTCCTCTTCAGTTACTGATCCTTTAAATGCTACCTGCTCCAATTTTATTATTTTTTAATTTAATTATTTTTAAAATATAACTGATAGATTTAACAAAATCGCTTGCGGGTACAATATCACAGCAATGTGTAAATAAAAGTGGACGTGACTACCTCCCTGGACTTTCCCATACTGGAAACTGTTCATATCGTCTTTATTCAACAGTCTTTACAACATATCAAAATTTCAACTCGATGACTCGCGTCTTCACCGTGATAAGCGTTTACACTTTCACGTAAATTGCGGGTAAATATAAAAGAATGTGCAGTTCAAAACGTGACCACCGAGCTTCTGTAGATGGCGCCAAGTGGACAAGCCGCCACTGTGCTAGTTTATTTATGTATTATTTTCCTCAAAACGGCTGTAGCACCGAGGTGAAATTTTCTAAGTACCTGGAAATTATATTTTCTAGGGCATACAAAATCGATTTTTTATTTTTGCGGAAAAAGATTCTCTGACGCAAAAATATAACAACCGTTAAAATAAAAAAATTATTTTTTAAAAATAGAGGGGGGAGGGGGCCGGTGCGCTTACATATATCCACGAGTGTAATATTTTTTTGCATATTCATATGCTCCATTATGCACTGAGCAACTCAGTGAAAACCCCCGCTACCTATCTTGTTTTGTTTATTAATTAAAGCGGTTTAAATTTTCAAACTTCAAAGCTTCGTAGAGGGCGCCACAGATAATTCATGAGATGCTTTAAAAAACATATCGATAGCCATTTTCGGGGGTCTATCAGTGTATAAAGTTTAAACAAATTCCTGTGGGCAGTTTTTGAGAAATGATTTTTAGAAAATTTCCAAAATTTTGAAAATTTGTAATTTAGGCCCCTTAATATTTTTCAAACACTTTTTATATCAACTTATGTTAGCCTTCATATACTATTCAAAAAAAAATCAATTGAATCGATTCATCCGTGTTTGAGTAATAGGGCGTTAAACTCAAAATTTTCAAAAATCATAGCACCCTTCATTTTAAACCTAGCGAGTTCTGCAAAAAACTAACAGATTTGTCTTATGACCCTCTATCGTTATCCGCGATAAAATTTTCAAAATTTTAATCACGAAAACAGTGATACCAAAAAAACATGCGTAACTTCCGGTTTCGGATTTTTTGAAAAGCTTATTTTGTCGATGAATTTTCGATACACCTCCGCATTCCAAAGCGCATCAAAATCGGAGCAATACTTTCGGCTGTAGAAGCGTCACCCACCCACACACAGACAGACATTTTTTAAAAACCACTTTTTTGGGTTCCTAGAGGCCCAAAACGGATATTTTTGTGAAAATCTCGATTTCCAAAATTTTCATGATTCCAAGACTTTCCTATACCTATGGGTATGGAAAGTAAAAAGCAGTTCCTCGCAACTAAATAAGATAATAAATCTAGAGTATTTAAAGACAAGTAATTGAGTCACACCCAATATTAACTTCTCGGCGTGTACACATTACGTTTAAAACATCACGTATCATGTTTGAACGATGGCATATATATTTATTAAAAATACAAGGTAGTTGCTTATCTGTTGACTTATCCTTATCCCGCCTAGGTGCTGGTTGGAAGGGAACCAACGTATGGGAATGGTGCAGACTACGTAAGTGAAAGCTGAACCGTAATCGCAACCAAATCCATTAACGAGAGAAACTCAAATACCCAAGTCCATAGTAAAATCTCAAAATCAATCCACAAAGAAAAGAAAAGCCTTCGGAAGTAACCCAGGAAGCCTTCCATACAACATTCCGCAAATCTTACAACACGCAAATAGTAAAATACGACAATATGTAAATCTATAACACCAAAAAGAAAAGGCCCTGAAACAATAGAACGCCATTGACGTAAAAGCAAGGATTGCCTAAAAAGTACTCACTTCTGACGTTTATCGCCTTAACGTTCTCTCCCCAGTACTACGTAGTTCAACCACGAGGTGCAGACTTACCAAAAGACATCTAAAATGGAATAAAAATTGCATAAAGGCCAATGGTTTACAGCTGTTCAACGACGGGGCTTACTATAAAAATCTGCTATATCCAATACATCCACCAGCTGGTGTATTTTCCAGAATTACGAAGATGCTACAATCCCTCAATCACCCATAAAGGGTCGGACGCAAAGTTTAGAGAAGGTGTGACATAACCAAGGATCGCCACATAACTCGAGGAGGTAACATACGAGAGTCCAAATGAAATGAAACACCCATAATAATTAAGTAGTTTAAGCTAAGGAACACTCAGGTAAGGCAAATCATTAGGGCTAACTTTAATCAATTGAGCTAAATGAACGGAATAGCATACAGCACCTACTTTGTAAATTTCGTATCAACGTACCTTTATATCGTGCATCATCATTTTGGTTATGAAAAAAGAAATCGGTTAAGTGAATCTCCAAATGCCTGAATGATGACTAAAGGCGACTGAGACTGACAACGTTCAAATCGCTTTGCAACCATTTCGAGAAGCATTCTTCAACTTTTTGAACAGTGTGGTAACTATGATCGAATTTTGTTTCGGACGAAGAGGAATGCTTTGGTAAAATTCTTCAACAAGGTTAAAAAATAGAAGTATACTTTTCTTCATTATTTAGACGCCTTGCTCTTGTGGTTATTTCTCCTTCTCAATCTTCAAAAACCATGTGCATTATGTATTATGTACCCCGTATATATGTTAAACAGAAGAAGAGCGAAGAATTATCCATTACTCATTGAGTATGTGTTGTTAACTCTACATTTTGATTTATTGATTCGAATACGTTTTGAATAAGTTTGAGTGGGCGGGAGCGCCCTTTTTAGTTAATATTTTCCTTAGTTTGCTACTGAAACAGAAGTGTTGTGGTAGTCCACGAATAAAGGTACATCCTGATACTATTTAGTTCTATGGAGTTTTCAATAAATTGCCTTTAGTATGTTGTTTGTAATGCTAAGCAATACCTTACTGCATTCTGGGATCAGTGTATTTGTTCTACAATTTTGCAATTAGTGGAGTGTCCTTTTTTGTATATTGGTATACATACTGATTCGAAGCACTCTTGTGTTCACTTTCCTGCCTACCATACTTTCTCGCATATTATATAGGTTATATTAACACCGGTCTCTTCCATTGCCTCTTAAGATTTCTACTGTTATGCAGCTTCTTTATAACTTTTTCTTCTGTCGTTATAATGATAGACTTTCATTCTTACGGTCCTGATGTTGCGGTAAGAGTTGGCGACATTCAATAAGTTATCACAATATTATCTCCAAGCTTCTGATATATTTTCTACAGTACTGATTACATCACCATTTTGGTCTGATATGACCTAAATGCCTGGTTTGAAATCTTGTGTTAGGTTTTTTGTATAGTTGGTTGTTGGTGTGCTTTATTGCAGATCACATGAGGTTTTACTTCAGTGCGTATTTCCTCTACATGAACGTTTTATAGTCTTTTCTTACATCTTTTCGTTCTTCTCTTGTCTCGCTATACATCCAATATTTTCGTTTAATTTTTCTTTCACTTAGATCCAATGTCTTTATAGCTTTCTTGGTCCATATTTTGTTTCCTACCATAGTTGATCAGGTCATTTAGAGATGCCAAGCTCTTTGTGTACTCATAGATCTTCTTCTAGTGTTGTCTCATGTAGTATGAACAGTTTTCTTATTTTCCCCATGTTTTCGTCCTATGGAACTTAGTTTTGAGCGGGTCGTTACTACGACCCGCTCAAAGTTCTGGTTTGTGATCTGATGCACGTTGAGTACCTGGTGTCATCTACCCTCTAATTGTAATTATCGCTGTCCTCCACATAGACTGGGTGTTTGGTAAATAATGGTCGCCACATTGGCAGGTTGTTCTTTACCTTAATTTAAGCAAAACAAATTATACAGCATGTGTCCGCAAGGGGTGGAGGTAGTGAGTAACCAAAAATAATAGAAGGGAATAGTACTTATTACCCATGCCTCCAGCAGTGACTGTTCGTCGAGCTTCAAATTATCAATAATTGAAGCACTTCATCCAGGTATATTTCGTACCTAATTTTGTTGAAATATCTCATTAGTTTGGAATATAGAAAATATTTTACTTTTATCTGGAAATTCTATGAACCTGTAAAGGATCACCCGTCAAAGTGGAAACCATTACTTACCAAACGCCCTGTATACACATATATTAAGTCTTTCTAAATAACAGTGTTATATGTAAGACGATGCAATTAAATTATGACGTTTCAACCCTTTATTAAGGGCGCCAAAATTATTACCTCGGTTAGTTCAAATCGGAGAAATACGTTCACTCAAACATATGATATATCAGTAAAAACAC
>CALNHX010011471.1:0-31889 GCA_940337035.1 Agriotes lineatus
CCCCAAACCGGTTTTGACATTATTATGGCGCCTTTTTATGCAAGTTTAGAAATTTAACTCAATATTTTATAGGTCTTCAAAGTTTGAAGATTTTTACATCCAGTTTTTAAAATAGGTGTAAATGATGATCGTGTAGTCATCAGCTAAATATATTTCGCCCAAAATGTCTTTAGCTATTGGATTCTTCTTGATACAAATGTTAATTACAAATCAATTCAATGTACGCTATTAATTTACAACTTGGCTCAAAATTCTCTATAAAAAGTTAAAACATACACCAAGCGATTTTATGCATACAACATTGATAATTATGGGTGACATGTTGAAGTAAACTAGTTTATTCTCAGCCTCTGATTCGCATTTATAGAGCAACAAGAAGTGAGAAAAGTAAAGCTAGGACTCATGTTCGAATTATTTAAATATTCTACCGTGTAAAATTCGAATAAGTATCAACTTAATATTTCGAATAAACTACGTTATTAGAATATTTCAATTATTCGAATATTTGATTTAGTCCAATATTTGACTTATTCGAATATTAGATGAATTGTTGCACTTGCAAACTGAAAGCTAATGTAACTTTGGCCTCTTGTATATGTTTCGTTGTCATTGGTTGCGCTAAGAAGTTGTTGGCGTTTCAGTATGAAATTGAATTTTTCGTTCATTTGCACAGTTTTAAACTTTTGTTCAATCTGAATTAGTTGAACATTCAAATAGGTGAATAATTCGAATATTCGAGCAATTCGAACTATTCAGCTGAATTATTCAACTATTCGTATAAATACTGAAGTAACTATGTATTCGAATCGAAAACTTAAAAAAGTCCCAGCGTCAAAAAGAGCAACAAAATTAATGTAGGAATATACAAATCTATGCATAATTACTTCAATAATAGTATATTGTAAACCTAGGCGGTAAAGCGATTATTTTCCAGGCTGAAAGAAGAAATGGACAGGCGAGCTTTAGCGAGCCTGAACACTTCTTGAAGCCTGGAAAATCACTTTACCGTCCATGGTTTACACATTATTTTTCATCCTACAACACCATCCTGCAATAATTTTTTCAACATAGCTCTCATACAGGTTATTATTTTGAAATTGACAGAGCTGTCAACAATAATAAAACAATGTGCAAATGTTGGCAAATCGAATAGCGTTTGTAACTGCAGCGCCATCTACCCACAGTTAGATATAAGCTTCTACAGAAATCTATCTGATGTTTATTTTATATTAAAAATGTAACGAATACATTGCTAAAATTCAGTTTTATTGAGCAAATATTTTTATTTAAAGCAAAAAGGTTAATTATAAACGCAATTTTTTTTAAAATTTGGTTTGACAGATTATTGCAGCGTCCCCTACTGGAAAACATCGAGTTTTTTTCTTGCCTAGCCATTGGGAGTTATTTTGCAGGGCTAGCCTTAGAAAGCAACACTTTCTCGTCCCTATGGAGATGGTAAAATTCGATTTTCTAATCAAGTAGGATGAAAAAAATATTGTTCCTTGGTTTGTATTTCACTAAGGGTAGTTTACTAGCTATCTTAATGTGTAGAATCGACTCGCTACGAGGTGTCAAGATAATGTTACGATACTTTTGGAGCGTCCCCCGTAGTATTGAACTCTTGCTGGCTGAACCTTTGAACCTGAATATTTATGGTTGGCCTTTGCCAATTTTTGCATGCTTTAAACTAGGTATAATTGGCTATATCTTATTTTTAAATATTCTCCTATAATTATCAAGCAGTTTGGTAAGCAACTTTTCGAATAATTACCCATATTTTACTAATTAAATTTATTCCGCCTACATTTCTACAGAAATTCGTATATGGCGCTTAGGCAACCCTTATTGCAATCATTCTGCACTATTCTATTTGTTGCTAGATAAAGGATATCTTCTTGCAGTAGCACTTTTCAGGCTGTTTTTTTCGCATCTTCTGGCCCAAAAATTTTGGAAAGTTTTGATAACTGGTGACTGGTGGAATTTTTGAGTTCTTTCCCATTTTAAACTTGGTGTGAGCTGCTGGTGCCTCGACTGTGTGCTTGATTTATGGGCTAATTAGTGTAGCCTCGCTCCGTTTCGTTTTGACGAGGATCTACAAGGCACATGTGTTCTTTAAGACGTTCGTATTTAATTTGATAGTACTTACGTCATTCGCAAATTGCGGATTCGTTTGAGGTCAGCAGCCCCCTTGCACTTTTATGGCTGCCCGTCATTACTCAAGGTAAGCTGTCTCTAGTCTCGGCTCCTTAATCTTAGATTTATTTGGGCGTTGTGCGTTATAGCCATTTACTGTCGGATGCCATTTTCCTGTCGGATACGATCTTGGGAGAGTTTGGACGCTTCCTGCGAGAGGGCAAACTCCTCCCTGAAGAAGCTTAGCATTCACCGTTCGGCTGTACCCTGCGGCCATCCAAACCGTCGATTTGGGCTCCTGAAATTATCGAGTTGTCAAGGAATTCTGCAATTCCTGGGAGCTACGCTAGAGAGTGTAGCATTGCACTCACCTGCGACATATTCACCGCTTTCTCGGCCCGCTCGGCCTTCCGCTACGACTGCCGAAACCCTCGCTGCTTCAGCCGGCTTCGCCCCCTCAAGCCAACAGGAAGGTTAGGATCCGACGTGGTTTTACTACAGGCAAGAAACTGATATAGCTATTTGCGCCTGGTGTATTTTATAGTTTGTTAGTAGTGCCTCAGTAGCTAGGGCATGTGTGATATTTTTGGCATAGCAATGCTTCGTTTAGCTAGTTATTAGTGCATGCTTTTGTATAGATCTGATGCTTTATCATGATAGGCCTTGTGCAAATTTCGAGCATCCATTTTGTGCATTTTAGTGATCTTTATTGAATCATTAATCGAGCTTACCCGAGTTTGTGAAGGCAGCTCTGCGGCTTAATAGCCCCGAGCCACGGCTTCTCTGCCGAACCTACGAATTTACCGATTAGTTAGCCTTCGCGCTGCTGCCTTATTTGCATTTATGTGCAGCCTGGCAAATTAATGTCAGAACACTTACTAGAGTCCTGTTTCGGTGGTTTCGCCGAGGACTGCGGCCCCGTTGGTCGCCGCGCCCCATCGAGCTCCCCTGCAAATTGTATGTTAGATCTTTCGTTCAATTATTTCAGATTTAAGGTTGTACTTACTGCTCGTTGCCTGCAGTTTGTTTGATATACTTTCACTTATTTCGTCGCCATTTGCTTGTCAGCCGCCTGACGTTTGCAGTTTAAGTTTGTTTGTTTGTTTGTTTGTTAATGGACAAGGTCTAGGCATGCAGAGTACCAGGTACCTTAGACACTGACTGCTTTGGTCATATGGTCAAAGTCCTACTTAGAATTTTGCCGAGACTAAGGAGTTCCAACCCTAGCAAGGGATTTTTTACATGCTACACATCGTAGTAACATGGGACCCACGGCTTTACAACACTTCCGAATGATGGCATTCTGTAGAAGCTTTCATCTGCATTTTTTTATTTTTGAAATCCTCACCGGGACCGGGAATCGAACTCGCGACCCTTAGATCAGTAGTCAGGATGCTTACCACTGAGCTACCGACCCCGGCTGCAGTTTAAGTTCTTGTCTAATTAATATCGGGTTAGTAACGGTTGTGTCGCAAGGCCCGCCGCCGGTAGAATCTTTGTCAATTCCGCGCTATTGTAATTTATTTGCGAGTCTCTACGTAGGTACAAGATTGACGAAGGTTTATTCAAGCGTTTGCCTTAGCGTTCATGTATGTACCTGATGTATTTCCACTGAGAAAACTACCCTGCTTTTATATGGGCATATATCCTGGTAGTTTTGACCCCTAGAAATTTTTGAATATTTACTTTAGAATTTTTCTGAGCTGATATTCGGGGTTTCGCATCAGCTGTGCGCTTGCATAACCCGGCTCTGCTATTTCCTGCCTCACAGGTTACCTCCAGTCTATCCATTTTATTTTTATGCATAATTTTAATACTCGCTGCGCTTCTTTTAAACCTCGCGTAATTTCATGCTTTCGCGGAATATCGGCACCTGAGTAGGGAGTTCGATTTATTTATGCCGTGCTCGAAATGTTTTAATGTGTTAGCCCATCCACAGAGTATAGCCATTACTGCTCATGGGCTACTGTTTGTTTGATATATATATATATATATATATATATATATATTAATATTTATTGCTGCATGTCGCATACTGTGTGTTTTTTTTTTTGCTATTAGAAATATACATGTATTCATATCGCCTATCATACTTGCATATACTTTTGCATACTGCCTGCTGTGATTTTGCTTGTTGCGCACTATAGTACCCACCAATATTTAAAATAAAGCTGTGATCTATTCATTGGTTGTTGGTTTGTTTATTTTTTTTTGATCTGCTGGAAATTGTCTTTACCTTGTGTACGGTCCGGCATAAGGATTGGATCTGAGTCGAGGACCTGGCGCCCTCTCCTATTTTTTTTTCAGCATAGCTGGAACCCTGCGACCCTCGCGGCGAGCTAGCCCAACTAGGCCGATAATTACCAGCCGGCAAAATAACCAATACAACTTTCGCCAAAAGGTAAGGCCGACCCTCTATCTTCCCTGACAATAATCATAATTTTTAAACGGTTTTTCAATCAGTTTCTTATTAAAAGAAACAGAGTAGTTTTCAATATTAATAATTTAATCGTCGTAGCTTATTCCAGCGTTTTGGGTTAAGAAAAAAATTTCTTCTAATACGTCATCATGTGGAGCGGTAACTTGAAATGAATCAGTAACGTGCATTCTTGGAGTTATTTCTAATGATTCTATTTGTAAGTGTAGGTCGGTTAAACCTAATGAATTTATTGGAAGATTGGAATTAATCAATCGTGTTTAATGAGTGATATCGTGTACTTGTGTCTATCAGAAGAGTTAAAGATTTGTTAGAATTGCTTGAAAGAAAGTGAGTGTTGTGAGCTATTTGTATTTAAACTGTTGATGTGTTAGACGGTGAAACTGGTTGTGGATTTGGAAGAGTTTTATTCTGTTCTTTATATTGTTTCTTACGACACTCTATTACAATGTGGCCTTTATCTTTACAATAGTTACAGACATTTTTTTAGTCATACTTATTACTAAAGGCTGGCTTAAAATGATTTTGAGTATGTTGTCTAGGTTTTTACTTCCCTCGTGTAGAAGACGAAGGAAGTATGGTAATCGTGAAAAAATCACCTTCCTAAATATCTTCAGATCTTCATGTTTTAGAGTTCCTAGATGACGAAAAACATGTGTTCTAAATTTGATCTGTCTGCCTCTCCCTCTCTCTGTTTTCCGTACGTTCTGTACGTCTGCTTCTTCGTCTGTCGGTTTGTTTGTCCAGATGTCTGTTGGCGGTGTAGCTCCAAAAGTATTTATTGGAGGAAACGATATTTTGCATGCGGATTATATGTTTACCTGGTTCGAAACCGAATATACTTCCGGTCAAATATATTGCTGTGCTTTCCTTCGCAGATTGCGACCGTGCTTATAAATGTTTAATCTCAGAGTTCTTATAAAATAAAAATGAATGTTAAATTATAATTGACACAAATGGATTGCTGTGATCGCCTTTTCTATGTTATAATCAAGTTACTTGTTTAACCACTTCTAAAAAATATTTACAAATAAACAAACAAATAAATTATTTTAAATAGACGACTTTTACTTTTTAATTATTAAACTAAAACCTACCAGGCCTTTATTACGCAATTACCTATAGTCGTTTTGACTTTGACTTTTTATATTTTCTTTTTATTCTGTACAGAATGTAATAGTTATTTGCACTTACGTAAAATTTGGGGCGTTCTACCAGATTCTCGGGCGATAGATGCAGGCCTGAATAGCCACTTTCTCGATGTGGGTACAATTATCTCTCCCCTGCCCTGCTTACAATATCGCTGAATGTGTACTGCATTTGTATGGCAGCTAAATTCAGTTGTATTACGTTGCTTGATCTTGATTTTGCTTTTTGCGGGCTCGTAAGAGTGGAGAGGTATATGCTGTACGGCTGGGAAACGCTCAGCAAATTTTTCACTTTTAAACTTGTTAAATTGTGTTTGTTTTCACTCCACAGCTTGTGTCACTAATATTTGATGATTTGTACTAATTACTATTACAATAGGCAAAGCATTATGCAAAAAATACCGGTTTACAAATATATTTTGTTGACGTTGAAATTTTACAGACGTTCTTTCTGAACGGTTACTTTTAGAGAGAGAATTTACTTCTGCTTAAAAATAAACAATTGACTGAAGTTTGTCATGGCAACCAAAAAATTGTAAGTAATGCGTGATCTGTTATATCAACATTTCCAGTATCAGATTAACCATAAACTTTTCCAAATTTTAGGTTACAACTGCAATTTCAAGCAAATCAACTCATGGAGTCCCACTAGTAGTTTTAAAAGCTAGCTACAGCTATAATTCGAATAAATGAACAAATGCATTAACTGCTATATTCACTACAATCGGAAAATCGCGGAGCTGTTCAACCTTCCTTTTCACATAATTAGTGCTGACTGCCTTGCAACCTTGGCATTGCTTTATTTAAAATGCGAGTAATCCAAATGAACAGTTCCCTTGTGCTGAACCGCAACTTTAACGCTGCGAATCGGTTAATTTATTAAACCTCACCGTCATACTAATTTGCGTGAGTAAAACATTAATAAGGACGATTGTGATCATATGAGTGATATAATTGTTTGTTTCAGATGCTTTTATATGTTAAGATGCTAATGTAATACTGTAGGACCGTTTATGACTAATCTTTATTCTTGATTACTCTTTTATTTTAATTTTCCGATCATTGTGAGAAATCGTAACATAGCAATATACAGGGTGCGCATTTTAAAAAATTTAAATGTTGTCTATTTTGGCTTAAACTCTAAAATAGATGAAAGCAATAATTTACAAATAGGTTAGACTTCTATCCTTGATAAGAATGGAAACAAACAGACCCAGGGTGAACTTTGTAGAAGGAAAAAACGATCGCTGCGAACCACAGTTAGTGCAAAAGGAAAAGTGTAGTGATTGCCTCGCACTGCAACATCGCAGGTAGCAATGTAAAGTGATCCATGCGCGCTGCACTTGAAAGGGAAGTTTCGTGTAGAACCCTTTACAATTTTTTTCCTGTTGTAATGCCATCAAGAATGCTTCGTCAAGTGTGTGAATGTCCTTAGTTCTTAACGTTTGTGAAATTTCGGGTCGACAATGTAATATGAAACATCGAAGAGCAGTACGTTGTATCGCCATTTTGAGACCGTTAAATTCAAGTGTGCCTCTACAACTATTATGTTCTGCTGCAATGCATTCAATTTTAAGTGTTTCTAATCGTTTGCAAAAATCAATGATTGATTCATTGTAATGTTATTTGACTGTTTCTAACTCTTTATGAAGCTGAGTTAAATCTTTGACTCTACTGTAGTAAGTTCTTAGGTTTAGTTTTAATTCAGTCCACTTTCTTATTTCTTTTAAACTAATCATCCTCGCTTATATTAGGTTGAAAGGATAGTAAATCTCTAACCCCTGCGTCTATCATTGTGGACAGAATTAGTAACTAAGTTATAAGCAAGGATTGTTAGGAAACATTGGAGAACAGTACTCACTAGAGAGATGTCTTGATCCAGACCTCTGGTGTGGGATATCAGGCGGTTGGTGGAGTGACTCTGTTACCTAGCGAATAGGTCTTGGCAGATTGACAGGATGTTGACTTTTTCATTTACGTTCAGAAATGTAATTACTGTTCTGGAGACCGTTGAGGTAGACGTCCCTTAGCGTAGAGAATAATGGATCCCACTTCTGACACCAATTTATTTTACATACCAAGATACACAATTTGGTTTTTAAAAAAGTTTATTCTGACAACAGGGCAGTTAGGAGGCTCTGGACTCTTTTATTATGGTTTCTTAGCAATACAACTTGTGTACATGGACCAGCTACGAAATAAGAACTAAGCCCTCTGAATTTTGGTGGTGATTATATATGAAATATCTCTTAGCACAAACAAGCTTATCTTGTTAACGGTTATATGTTATTTTTTGTGGTTTTTTGTTTATGAACGCCATGCAACAATATCTACGTTATTCCAGGCTTCTTAATTGAGTGTATCGTCTCGAATTTTACGTGTATATACCATTCCAGATGTTTTCGCATTAGGATTGGCTATGGTATTTTGTATGTAAAACTAAACGATTCTCTAAGACGGTTCAAGCCTGGAACTAGCAGAAAAGAAAATAGGACACATATGTATGTTTTATCGACTTATCCAATGCTTTCGACTGAATCCCAAGAACCACAAAGCAAGATCTGGAAAAGCTTAAATGAAAGAGCAGTACCAAACTACCTAATCAATATGCCGAAGGAGATGTATGCAGAAATGAAGAATTGTGTAAAAACAGGCAACCTCAAATCAAAGTACTACTTCACGACAACAGACGTGTACGGCACGGATGTGTTTTAAACTGGCTACTGTTTTGATTCTCAAACCAAAATTATGATAATATCACGAGAAACAAAACAAGGCAGACAAAAATAGAAATTCAAGACATAGAACAAGTTTTCAATACTTAGGCCCGATTTATCGTAGAAAACGGAAAGTATGATACATACATCAACAACATAATAAGACAGGCAGGAAAGGCTTTCCAGGCGCTAAGAAAAGAGCTTGACAAGAAAGAAGTATCCAAGAAAACCAAAACTGCAGTGCATAAGACAATCTATATACTCACATCAACATACGGCGAATCATCGATACTGAATGAAAAACAGATAAGACAGTAGCCGAAATCGTTGAGGAAAATAGAAGGCTGCACATTAATGAATAAAATTAGCAGCAACGAAATTAGAAGAAGGCTACAAATCACTTCATTGTAGAGCCAAATAGAAAACAATCAGCTAAGATGGCGGGGGCACCTAGTAAAAAGGGATTCAAATAGGCAAGTCTACATGATCTGGCCGGCACATCCTACAAGCAAGAAATCCAGAGGCAGACCAATAAAAATGTGGCATGAATCCATTAAATAAGCCCTGAATAACAGAAGTATAACATGGATGGAAGCGAATCAGAAAGCAAGGTCTAGGAAATAATGGAAGATACTTACTACTTCGTCACGCTCTGGGTAGAGGAGGATCGGATTATGTGTGTGTATTTATCATTGTCATTGTTTTATAAGGGCGGTAGTTAATATGCCACATATTCTTTATGCTAAGACATTCAATGAGACTAGTTGGTACTGGTCATCAATTTCAAATAGTTTCTAATCAGATTAAAATAATTGACAATTTTAATAAATAAGCTGAGTTAAACTTGAAAACAGTAAGTAAACATACATCAAATAATTAGAAAAGATACAAAACAAAATTTAAAATCATGTAAAATACGTTAAAACCTTACAAGCAGGTATAAGTTAATGAGGTGAAAACCTCTGTTGATATTATTTATTTTATCAATTTTATGTTTGTTTGCAGTGTTTCTGCATATTGCCTGTGTTACAATGATCATATCTTCAATACATACCATTTTAATCCAAATGTTGCCTTACATAAGTGGTGTTTCCAGTTGTATTTGCATTTCGATAATATTTAAACGTATAAATCGTTTCTTTAGTCCTGAAACGGCCAATTCGTGCCACCTGTATTTACATATTTAATACGTTTTTATTACATTAACGATTAGTAATAAAGCATGACAGTATGTGCTATTATGTCCTATTTAAGTAACAGCGCAGTATAAATAAGAAACGCTGTGTAGGCGATCGCGGACTATAAGTTCCCGAGTGCGAACGCGCCAGTGAAAACGTGCGGGAATGTGTAATAGTATATTACACAACGAGAGCTGTAGGAAGCATATTACACGCGAGTTGGAATTACGCACAAGCCGCGTAGCGGCGCGTGTGTAATTCCACGAGCGTGTAATTGCTCTATAGCTCGAGTTGCGTACTATACTTTTTCTACGATCACACTCATTTCGTTAAACGAAAAAGAAATATTTTATTAACTGTCAAATCATCTGTCACACCATCTTAAAAATTAGGAGGCTGCAGTCACATCCCTACACCGCTTCGTACAAACAACAGAAGCTAACTGTAACGTAATAAAAAAAAATTACGTGTTAGTCATTATCATTACGTAACACTATTTGTAACAACGAATTTACTAATCAAGTAAGCAGTGCTTAATGAGCAATTTACTAATAAAGGAGTAGAAAAAGTAAGCAACATAATCTCGAGAACAAAGAACAGCCAGAGTCGCCACAACGCGGGAGATTCATTCGCGCTCAAGTTTGTGAAGGGGCGACATATTCTGTCCTAAGCTGGTCCAGGGCGCGGTTCAACCTTTTAAATGTGTTTTTGAGGGTTTGCGCGCGCAAACACCCGAAGACGAGCATCTTTAGCTGAGGGCCGATGTGCAAGCTATTCAGGTGAAATAGCACATAAACGAGGCTGCGACGTTCCAATTCAACCTCGCTGGAAGCTTTGATTTCGGCATCAACAGGGCACCTGGCGCTGTTCCCGTTCTTTGATGAACGTATTGAAATAAGGTTAGTTCCTGCTTGTAACCTTGCGACGAAATAAGAAAGCCGTTAGCAATTGTAATAAATAATTGCGCAACTGTTGGCAATGTGGTTGCTGCCCAGATAACGGGGAAGCACCGGCAGGCATCACGTCATTTGCTGACTCGGGGCCCAGGCGTCCAAAACAGCGACTCATCCTATAGAATCGACAAACTATTTGTATGTGCGAAATTATTTTATACCTTGCGCTCGTGAACTTTGACTTTGCATGCGCTACTGAATATTTAGGATTCAGTTATGCCATTTTCCCATGTGCAGCGCACAACTGTTTTTTATGTATTTGTTCTTCTGTATTTCCTCTCCGTGTCTATGTTTTCTTACAGATTATATGTATTCATGTAAACTGGTTTTTATTATCATTGGTGTTTGAATGTGTAAGTTCAACATTTCAGGTGACAACAAGCTGACCTCAACAATATTAGCTTCCCCTTAGCTGCACTGACGATGTTAATAGAGCATCGTAGCTCACTGACTGAATAAGCTAGCGAACCAGGGCATTGTAACGTAATAATTCAGTAGTGTGTAGGTCTAGGCAAATGGCCGTGTTACAACCTTTATATTTGAATATTTTTTAGCCTCGCGTAATAAAAGCTAACAGTTTGACACAATCAATTTAATTTGTTTATTGGAAAACTTATTATTGCATTTATTTGCAGCGTAAAAATACTAGTAGCAGCAATATTTCAGTATGTGAAAAAAGATTTCTATCAGTCAAGAGTTACTGTGTGTAACAGATTTTAATTTGATCTGAGAAATGTACGAAGAATGGAACTCTTAGCACTAACAAATATTGTTTTTATATGACGCGTCATAAATATTTTGCTTTAGTAGTGAAATATAGTATACATGATTTTGATTTTGCAGTTATTCCTGCAGGTACTTTACATAAATAGGGGTAGATAAAATATAAATCCAACATGCCCTTTGCTATCCGAACTACACCCGAAAAATAAAATTTCAGTATTTTGATTCGATGTCTTAACTCATTCGTCTTCCAAAATATCAAACAACGAAAATTAATAAAGTCCAGTTAGAATACTTGACGTAGACCTTGTAGTTAAAAAGAACTTTACATAATAACTAAAAAAATATACGGTACCCCCCACCCAAGAAAAGCGCCCTTCCGTGCTTTCCAAGAATACTTCGATACTCAGCATTACTCCATTTCGCTAATATAATGAAATGCTATGAACCAAAAAAAATATTTTGTTTGCCGACGACCATAGCTCAAAAGTTGATGTTGCCTTCATTTTCGGAGGACCTATCGTATGAAAACGATCCTAGACTTTAGAAAGGTTCCTGGCGACCAGAATCGTGTACACATACGAACATACATCCCCCGCACAGCACGTTTAGGCACCCCCCAATACAGGGGATTGATCTAGTGGGCTGGGATCTTCACCAAAAGATCCGCACCCCCGAGACGGAGATTTGATATAGTGGGTTCATTAGTCGGTTGGCTCGAATTTTAGAGATATTTGACTCAGAATGGTTTTCGATATGAGGGAATTTCAATACTTCGTACACTTCGTGTCGAAGTAATACCGTTAATTTTATCTAGGTTAGATTAGATATATTATTACACTGTATCATAAAAATATTAAAGGATTTAACTGAACATTACTTTAGAGTACTTGTCATTTGGTCATCTAGCTGGAGGGTGAGAGAACGAGTTACTTAAATGAAAAATCGGTACTGTGATATCATTTGAGGTGATAATTTTTGGAGTTGGTTTTACTATTTTGCAGTATTCGATGAGCAATAGCAAACCCACTTTTATTTTGAAGAGATCTTTCCACGTAGCCCTTTGTTTCCAGCCGCGATGAATGCAAGTCCTACAACATCGACCCTTTTACTTCTGCCCAGTATAGAAATGAGGATCCTTTAATTTCAGAAACCGCACAATTTCGAAGGTATCTTCCCTAGAACGGTTCTCAGCCCGACGAATTGGTTTACTCATTTCCCTTGGCAATCATCAACAAACATTTCTCCAGATGAAGCATTTTGAGGTCTAAGACCTTTTTTTACGAAAGCAGTCAATCAAATTAACTTCTTTATTACTGTGATTGATTATAGTAAAAATACGAACAGTATTTGTATTTGAAGCGGTTATCGTGTAAATAATCACCGATCTTCGGTCTTCTATATTATAAACAATTTTTTCTCACCGATAAATATTAAATAAATATAATTTATTTGTAATTCAATTTATCATTAAAGCTATGTCATCGGGTGACTTATTTAGAAATTTGTTTATCCTTTTCTGCAAATGTCTACAAGTATTTAGAAAGCTCTCCAATATTTCTTTTCCCAAAATTGCAATAAATTTTGTAAATATAGACATTTGAACACGTTCGTGTACCTTGATCATCTTTTAACATAAAATATTCCATTGATAATAGCTTTTAACAGGTAATATTTTGACCATGTGGATTCTATTTTCCAACATTTTAGCGATCCACTATTAAGCACCTACCGATTTCGTATCATAATACGCTATTTTATAAGGATTGTTAGATATACTTAAATTTAGTTTAGCCTTCCTTGCTTTCAGTAAGAAGCCAACTGCGATTTTAGAAGGACCTTTGTGTATACTATTGGAATGATCAATATTCAATTTCGTATATATCGAGTGATCAACAACATTTAATATCTTGAGTGCTGTCGCTCCATTTTAATTATGTGGAGCAACAGACGTGAAATTTTGTTGATCAGCTGATTTAATCAATATTTGTTAAATGCTTCAATAAATTCCATTTTTGTTGCTGTCAAAAAGACGGTTTGCTGACGGCTAAAGAGGAAGGAAAAAAATGAAAAAAACCTTGATTTCTTAAATATAAAATATCTAAATATATTTTCATTCAAGTTCTTCATTTGCTAATATAAGTGAACAAAATATACTAAATAAAATACAAAACCTTACCCCAGAAAACGCCAAAAGGAGTAGGTCTTCAATTTGGAATCAGATTAGTGAATTTTGTAAAGAGTCGAATCGCCGGTAAAAGATGTGGCAATATACTGCTAACGTATTGAGGTTTACAACATGAGTAGGACACTAGGAGGATGATTACAAACAGTACGATGCAGAAACGATGTAGAATTCAATAGCTAAACAGTGCAAATATGTACTTTGAAAATTTAATGTAACAGCTTTTGACCCCTTTTCAGGCGTATTGTTCCATAAAGACAGTGATGCACGAACTTTAAAACGAAAATAACTATATAAGGTTTGAAATAACGTCCTTTCATTTGGCAATTTTTGAATTAAATATTTTGTTGAAGTGGTGAACTGGAAAGTGGGGAAATTTGCTATTTTAAAGAAGAAAACTCCAGTGACGAGTTTTTCAAAATTTGTCAGGTTGGCTCAAAAATGCTGTGACACTAAGGAGATGAGCATTTCGACAAAAAAAAAAGGATTAGACGCTAAAGAGAAAAAGATATTAAATCATTTTCGCCTCTTCAGTGCAGTATCAGGCAAAGCAGGTGTAAATGAACAATTAATAAAAATAACCCGACAATCTACATTAATTTCAATAGAATCATATTTATAACTGATAAGGATTATTACTCTGGTATTTAACATTAACAGGACAATAGTATATTACACAACTCGTTTAGAAAAGTGATATTTTACTGAACACGAAGCGAGTACTTAAATGGCCATACGAGTTCAGTAAAACTACATTTCTAACGCGCTGCGTATGCTATTTTATCGCATTTCATAAGAAATGTAAGCTGAGCAGAATTAGTCTCTATGTACTAAAGCACAATAAGCAGCTCCAGTTGATGTTATGCGTTTGGCAATACTGAAGTGTATTGTGGTGACACTGTAAGTCTATGTCAAATTCGAGGTTAGCAGGTTAGATTTTGCGTCAGTCTATGTCAAAACTGATGCAAAACCTAACCTGCTAACCTCGAATTTGACATAGACTTACAGTGCCACCAATAATACACTTGAGCATTACCAAACGTAAAACGAATTGCCCTTGCTATGCAGAAATGTGTTGCTATGCAAAAAAGTACCATATTTCTCAACGATTTTGATGGGTGAAATATAGTACATTACCAAATGAAATGCGATAAACTATATATAATAATAATTATTATTATTATAACTGATTATGTGTTTATAATGGTTCATTTTAAATATGGATGTTATTCTGTTTTCGGGCCTGCCAATGTATTTTTGATAAACTTAAATCTATAATTCTAATTTAAAAATAATTTCATTCTGTACTCATTTTATCAACAAATACTGCTTGAGATTTGATTTTTAGCGGGATTTTTGAACCTTTTAACTCAAACATGGCGCCTAAAATTATCCGGCTAAATCGAACTTCTAATGATTTTACCTTGGAATATTTAGTGAACAGACTTAGCTTTTATGTAGGAGTTACCTTCGATATTAAACCATGTTATTATTTGTTATATTCCATATTTTGAGTTTTGCTACCAACTAGATAGTTTATATTTTTTCATCTATTAGGCGATAGTAATAAGAAATTCACGGATTTAACTAGTTTGCTTTGGGCTACCTCAGTGTATCAAAAGTAGAAAATTTAGTTGGTCCACTGCAAACTCGTCCTAAACAACAGTAGGTAGCTGTTATTGACTTAGGGTTTTTGTTTTTATGGAGCCACAGAGCAGCCTGGAAACAGAAGCTGCGTGGAATTAGAAGCTCCATATATGGCTTCATAACCCAATTTGTTAGACACAGGTAAAAAATCCATAACCTTTTAATACGCTTCAGCTTCAGCATCAACCCGAGCACATCGTTAGAGCTATTCGGCCTTTCGTATTGCGTGCTAGCTACGAGTAAATGGTATCTTTCGTCGAAGGATGCACCCATTTCATATCCAACAACAAACAATCCGAGATTGTTGACTCGAGTTGCCGTATCACCGAGTTCAAATATTGACTCGTGGTGTTTGAACATAAGTAAGCAGTGTGTAATGGCTTAATTAGGGTTTCATGTTTGCAGTTGTTTCTCGAGATAATGTTATGCTGGTTTTTAAGTGAGTTCGATGGTGCTCCACCGGAAATTAACTTTGCAAAATTGTGCAATTCATTCATTTGCGAATTAAAACTGTCTGATAGAATCTTATTTAGATGTTTATCTGCGTTTGTTAAGTGCTTGCCGTGTAATATAAAATTAACTTATTTATTACGCACTGGTGCTCTATTTTGATAATTGAGTGCCTTGTTTAGACGTTCTTTCTAGAATGTTAATTAAGTGCAAATATTCTAAAGTAGTAAAACTTAATTTTCACACAGAAATAAATTCAAAGTAACTTAGTTAAAAAATAACATAAATAATATATTTATAGGTATATTTATTTATTTATTATTTACGTAGAGACGCATTACGCTAAGGTTAGTAATTCCAGAAAACCAATAAATACTTTAAAATAATTAAGAACGGATATTTAAAATTGAGTGTAGCATTTAAATATTGACACATATTCACATGTTTCTTCTTATTAGTTTTTATTTTAAATAAACCAAATTGGAGTACTGATACTTATCAACATTTTTTACGGGATAGGGATAGTTCCATAAATAACTAAAAATTGCCGTTTGTATACAGAAACACGCCGATTATGATAAAGTATGCATAATACGCGAAAGACATTTGCTTCAGAAAAAAATGATGAGGGTAATGGTTTATGCTTATAAAAGTAACAGAAAAATGAATAACGTGGGCAAAACACAAATTCCTCAGAGTGCAATGTTCTGTCTACGAATACATGTTCTTTTGTTTCACATATCTCTGAAAAGGTTTAATTGCTGCTGCTAATTAATAAAATTATTATATATGGTGTGACAAATAAATACTTCTTTCTTTGATTCAGTTCATTTGGCTGCTATTTAATAGTTTATAAAAATATTTTCGCAATGTTACAAAATGAAGTTAAATCAATTTTGCATCAAGAACTTCTCAAAAGAATATAAAAAGATGGTAAGTTCAAGCTATCGTATTGATGGAACTATTTCATATTTGAATAACCTCAACTGTCATGTTGCAGCAATTCGAAAAGAATCGTTTTCCGAGTCAAAAATACTATTATTATACTGTTAAAAAATGTGAAAAATTAACTTTCGAAATGTAGGACGAATACTGCCAGGTAGGTCTACAATCTAATATTGAGCAAATTCTTTCAAAAATTAGACGATTTATTTGATTTTTTGAAAAATAGAAATCGGAAAACGTTCTCTAATCAATTATTTCCATATGATGCCTATATTTTAGGGCACGATGTATAGGGAGATCAAAAATATACTTGATCGCGGGAGCCATTGACATCGAACTGTCAATCGTTGTTGGTTTAAAATTAAAATTCATGTTTAGCATCTTTTATTAACTTATACACATGTTATTTTAATGTCACCTATCAATGTAATGTATACATTTGGTTTAAATTACATATGTGTGCTGCTTATTAAAGTCACATGAACTAATAATACAGTTAATTTTAGTTCAAATGTAGTGTTCGGTATAAAGTGCAGTGTAGACGGTCGCCATATGTTTCATGAGCTTCCGCGATCAATTTAATATTTTTGATTTCCCTGTATTTGGTGACAAAGCTTGCTATTGTGAAAAAAATGAATTCTATTGAGCAACAATATTTTAAGTGATTTCATAAGCTAGAAGGAAATACATAACTTACTATTCTCAAATTTCGTCAGTCTTTAAAAATTTGCACTGCTTCCAACAAATACTTCTTTCTTATTTACATTTAGTTACAGCACAGACTAATGTGTTAAGTGATAACAGGAACTGAAAAATCCCGATATAAACAAATACTAAAATAGTAACGCAACAACGCTCAAATATTAAGGTTAAGTAGGAATAATATGGACAAAAAATGCAAATAATAGTGAAACTTTCAGAAGTAGCGGGAGATCAATAATAAACTTGATCGCGGGAGTCATTGAAAACAGTTAAACTTGCCTAATCTGTAGCCTGTTTTTGGTTGACATAGAACTGTAAATTTTTTTTAAGCTTAAAATTAACTTTAAACTTCTGATTTAACTTCTCTCATGGCCATTTTAATGTTACCTGTCAATTTAATGTATACATTTGTTTTAAGTTACATATTTTTACATATTTGTGTAGCTGATGATTAGACTGTTGGTCACATGAACTAATAATTTAGTTAATTGTAGCTCAAATGTACATAGTTTACTAAGTGAAATGTAGACAGAATTTTTCATGGGCTGTTGCGACCAAGTTTTTTTGTGATCTCCCGGTATTATCGGGATACAAGCTGATACCCAATATTTTTCCGTTTCTTGCAATCCGTGTAAAAATACCAGAATTTTTCGTTCGCTTTTGAAGTTTAACGGAGATGTAATTTATTGCAGAAAATACATAAAATAATTAAGCCAAAGTGAAGTTTCGGCAGCCAGAGCATGAATCTCTAAGCGTGGTATGTGTATTAGATATACGTAGTTTCCTACATGTTTGTGAAGAATTTAGTAAATTAGCTTGTATAGCGCAGCTGGTTGCTTCTTGCTTAAACGCTAATGATATTTTTTAAGTAGGACAGTGGTGATGGATATTTCCATTTGCAGTGTCTGTACCAACCCAAAACCATTAATCACATGACTGTTACGATTGGACTTCCGGTTTCTAAGATATACCCCAAAAATCAATCTTCTGTTGATATTCTTTTTTCGGGTTGTAGCAAAGTATTTTGTATGGTGGTTTTATCAATTTGGGCATAGCTGTACAAGGATCGTTGTAGATTATTTGGGAAGCTTCCGCTTGGCTCGAACCGCTTTATATTTGTGCAATAAAGTATTTACATTCTACCACCATTTTATTGATTTCCAATCTGTTTTCACGAGCCACTGTTACAGGGTGAGCAGATATTAGAGAATTGCACGTATTTTTTATCTCTAGAGAGAAGCAGATTATTCAGAAAAATATTTTGTAAACTGATTTTAAGATTATAGCCAAAAGAATTGTTTAATACTGCAAAAATGTACTCACATATTTACTGCTACAGGTAATATTTTAAAAAATAATTGTGATATTTATAGCCTTTCAGAAAACATATTTCACGAATGGAAAAGGCCACGATGATTTAAATTAAAAAATGTAAGTTGCTGTAATATCTCAGAAATAAAACATAAAATTAAGGTTTAAGAAATAGGTATTTTTCATACTTATAATTTACTACAAATTTTATCGACACACTTTTTGCGTACCTCTAATACTAACGTATACCTGGGTAATATTTTGCAGAAGTTTATACAGTGAGAATAACGTAAGACTGTACACGGTTGAATTATGCAAAATTAGATATAGGATATAGGGCATTTACTTAAAGTTACCATGGTGTTTGCAACAAAATAACAACACAGTGACTATAGAAACTAATTGAAACTGGATTATTTCATTGTAATTTCAAAACCGACAATTGTTACTAGCATGGGTAAATTGATTAATGCTAAAATAAAGTTTCCAATGTATAGTTTTACATTATTCACACGGTATATTCGCGTTTACCAAGTGTGCCATGAACATTTTTAAAACGAGAGCATTATCAAATTTTATCCATATTTAGGAAATTTTATGTTATCTAACTGATTTTCTAACTTGTTTAGTCTCAGAAATCCCAATACTGGCGTGTCCAATTTGTATGTGTATGAAAGGAAAATACATTTTCCTAGAATTAGAAGAACAAATAATTATTTTAAAAATATGGGAGCATCTCAAACTATTTACCTATGAGTACTCAAACTAGCTTTTATGTTCATTCTATATTCGTCAGTTTATTTGACAAACTTAAGAATTATGTACATTTTTGAATATAGTACAAATGATAACGTTCTTATTATTAACATTAGGATAAAGGTGTTAAGAGTAATTATTTTAAAATTTCAGGAGGAAAGAGAGGGTGAGGAGACACTTATGAATGATATTTGCATATATTTTTGATACCATACACTATAGCAAAGAAAGTTCATGACAAAATTCATGGAACCTATTGCTCTATAGTTGTGTGATGTTAATTATTTTTTGTCAGCGCCGCCATCTTGGATTTTTTAAATAATAAGGGTACTTTCGTGTTGTGGATTCTGATTCTGTCTTTAATTCTCTATACAGATTTCTAAAAAATATATAGCCGTGAATGGAAAATGTTCTCTCTAAAATGTAAAAGCTTAACGTAAATGCAGGAATGTTTTGGTAATTAAATGTGCAAGAATGACCAAGGAGTCGTTGACTGCATGGAAATATGAAACCAAATACAATCGCAAAATTGTCAGGACAGTACATTGTGCTTTATGTATTAATACCCACGTAATTATTTCAAAACATTTTAAATCAACGTCTCCGGCAAATTCCTTGAATGAAATTACTCGAAATCAATTGCTGGAAATCAATTGATCGAAAATCAAATTGGTCGAATATAACTTTTCTCGAAATACAAGTTCCTCGAACCGCAATTTCTCGAAAATGTTTTGCTCGAATTTATGTGGTCTTAAGTAATGCGTCAGTACTAAAATCTTCAAAATCTTTTGTAGTAAGTGGTCAAAGACAGTATTATGTTCTTGTAACAGGCAAGTGATTATCATTGGAATGTAATTACAGGTATTCATAATCAGGATAATGGGTTTGTTGTTATTACAAATAATGTTAAATAGGTTTTTTTTAAGACACGAAAGTGATTATCATCGGAATGTAATGCATACCTATACCTATTTTTTATTAATAAAGGTTATAATCTGTAATTTGTGTTTTTTTTATATTCGATATTAACTGATTCGAGTTAAGGTTATTTCACAATTTTATTTTTTTCGAGCAACAGATAATCGAGAAATTGCTGTTCGAGAAACTTGCAATTTTAGCAAAGTCACATTCGAGCAATTGACTTTCGAGCAACTGATTTCGAGCAATTCGTTTTCGAGCAATTGCATTCGAGCAATTTACCTAGAACCTTAAATCAAAGCTAAGGTTTCATAAGTAGAATGAAAAAAGGAGTCGGAATTGAGATTTAAAATTTGGTAGCCTCAAATCAACAGTAATTGCTTTGAATGGAAAAACAAGTACAACAACATATCAAAATACCGATTTAAAAAAATTGAATTGAATTAATTTAGTTTACTTATAAAATACATTTACAATTAGTTTGAAAATGAGTCTTTAGTTTTAAATGCATTTGTTTAAAAACACTATTATAAAAAAGAATAATTACTTTGAAATAAAGGTTGTACAGGGTTATTCATTATAAATTACCCACCCCTTATCATCGTTATTATTGTCTATAGAAAAAAAAGTTTTAAATAAAAGTTATGTGGTTATGACTGAATTTTGTTTAAATGCTATCAAAAGTACAGTGGCGTACAGGTTTAAGGGGATACAAAAAAGTAATATATTTTTTTAAATGGAACACCCTGTATATTATAAAATTTTTGGAATGATCTTTTTTTCCTGATTTCAAAAATATATTATATGTTACCCCTATATTATACCGTTTTTGAGTTATTAACCGTCGAATATCTTAGTTAAAGTAGTTACTGTAAATATGGAAAAGTTAACATTATTAAAGTAAGCTATGAAAATGACAACTAATGTTTGATAAGTGACATTTATTTAATGAAATAATCAAAATGGTTTACAGTGAGGAAGAAAAAGTCCAAATATTTACTTGTTATACTATACAAAATAATAATAAATAATAATATTCGACGTTTAATAACTCAAAAACGGTATAAGGTAGGGGTAACATATGGTATATTTTTGAAATCAGGAAAGAAAGATCATTCCAAAAATTTAATAATATACAGGGTGTTCCATTTAAAAAAATATATTACTTTTTTGTATCCCCTTAAACCTGTACGCCACTGTACTTTTGATAGCATTTTAACAAAATTCAGTTATAACCACATAACTTTTATTTAAAACTTTTTTTTCTATAGACAATAATAACGATGATAAGGGGTGGGTAATTTATAATGAATAACCCTGTACATACATCAATTCCACGACATCCAACAAAATGCATGTATTGGCGAAGTGCACAAATTGCCACATAAAAAGATGCTGGATAATTAAACGTATTGTTGAAATATCTACTGGATATTTATGGTAAACAAACCATTTAATTGATTTTTGCGACTACTACTAAAACTAGGGCTTTTAGTAATAGTTTTCTGAGTTAAAAATTACATAAATAAAGTAAAGTGAAATCAACTTAATATGGCAAGCTAAAAGGCATACTTTTTGAAGTAGTTCTAGCAAAATTATTATCAGATTGAACGGTAACTATTATTTAGAAATTTTATTGAAAAATATACATCTTTGAAAAAATTGGTACTTAATTTGAATCGTTCTTAAAATTTGCATGGACACTGGTGTATATTTTTCAACACACAGATCACACTTTTCTGTTAATTGAAAGTAAAGAGAAGCCAGTGTACTTTTTAGACGGTGAAGTGGAACCAATACTTTTAGCTCGATTTGTCAGTTATGGGTGTATCTAATCATATATTTGAGTCAAATATTTATACTGTTGTTGTTATTTATTTAATTAAAATACTTTATCATCTCAGAGGGTGGGGTTTCTACATCCTAGCAAGTATTATCTTGATTTACTATACATTATTGAAAATACATTTCCTATGAACTTAAATAGTATGGTATATTTTTCATAAAT
Source organism: Agriotes lineatus (assembly GCA_940337035.1). Classification (NCBI taxonomy): domain Eukaryota; kingdom Metazoa; phylum Arthropoda; class Insecta; order Coleoptera; family Elateridae; genus Agriotes; species Agriotes lineatus. Next base: position 22,212 of record CALNHX010011471.1, read on the forward strand.
TACTTGTAAATGCTTTGAACAATGCTCATTTAACCATTGGGACCGCTACAATACTAGATATTTTAATTAATGGAAACCAAATTCAAATATGGCGATCCAACCTCACAATTTCCCAAAACAAGTTCGCCATTCTTCGACAAATTATCAGTGATTACGTAATTAAAGCGTTGTCTAGGTGATAACAATAACAGTAAGTAAATACACGTCACGAACAAAAAATACTCAAATAACGCGTCTGCCGGAAATGCACAAAAACTCGACGCCGCTTGCAAATCACTAAATTCAATCTTTTAGGATACACTTTTTTGACCTTGATGTTGTTTTTCCAATGAAAACCAGGGCTTAACTCGAGCCCCAGCAAGTCCCACGATGCCTGAGCTCCTCTTTCTCCGTTGACTTGCAGATACAAGCCGCTGATGCCTTGCAGAACGACTCATGTAGCTCGACCGCTCCGAAACCGTCTCCAATTTAGCCGTAGGGCTCCAACTGCTTCCCGCGAAGGTCGGTGCCTATCTCTAGCTCACAGGGCTCCAAATTACACTGCTCAAACCTCGTATACAGCAACGGAAAACTAGCTACCACTCGATGCAGAAATTAAACGCTTTTTATAAACTATTAATTAAAGCAATCTACTACAGCCTGCCCAAAGAATATAGAATAAATTTCAAACACACTGAATTGAGAAAAGGGTATTTATTCACGTATTAGTAATTATTTATTGGAAAAGTTAAAATTAACACCACTTTATAGCTTGGCTTCCTTTTCTCCAATAGTTTGTTTTTCTTGGATTTTACATTGTTATACATTATGTTCAAGCCTACTGTGATTACATTTTGTTATTCAAATCAAAGCCAACACTATTTTTAAAATCGTTTTACAACTTATCATTAAGGCCGATGCTATTTTATACAATTTGCAAAACTTAAACTGCTCATTTAGCAAAAAAAGTCGTCAACAAAATATTTTTTTAGCAATATTATTTTTTTATAGCCAACAGGTTGTAGGAAGAGTTTAAAGTAAGTAGAGATTTAGTATACATTAAACATCTCACAATTCGTTTTCTTAGTTAGCTAAAATTTTGACATCTGAAATTATACGCTTGTTTCTACATTAATTTTAACATTTTAAATATGTTTCTTATATTAGAATAATGGTTTTACGTATTATGTTGCTATATTACCTATTATTTGTATATCAGACCATTGCAAGTTTTTTCAAAATCCGCACCAGGTACAGATACTACCTTTCATTACTCTTAACTAGCAACCAAGATTCGTAAATTCACGGAAATTTCATTTAAATATGAACTTGGAGTTTGTCTGGAATAAAACTGTGAATAGTTATTATTATTATTTTAAGTTTAAAATACTAATTAAATTATAAGCTTTATTACTTTATGAATTTTGATATTTTGCGTAGTTTGGGATAGTTTGTAACTTGCACAGCTATTTAAATAGAAAAATGATTAATTTAACAGCAATTCGTTTAGAAGTTCACAAAGTTAAGTCCATACTGTTCTTATTTATTTCTCTCAAAATTCGTTATTTTTCAAAATTCATTACATAAAATATAAATGGAAAAAATGCGATGAACCCATAATGAAACTATATCTTCGAGAGCACACCTTATGATCAAATTTATGGTCCCTGATTCCTGACTATACCTTGAACATATAAACGGAAATTAGCAGTACTCCCTATAAACAATCCATTACAGAATGAGACAATTCCTGGAATTGCAGACAATGTGGTAAAACTAATATTCTGATGTCAGGTAAACTATATACTTCTTCCAATTCAACATTATTTGCAAAAATAAATACAGGCGTTGAGCTTTCACTAATAAGTTCTATTTTCAGCTTGGAAATACTGTAGGCTCAATATTAGGTTATAGGCGCTCTCACTCATGTTTTTTCGTAATTTATGGTATACTTTATGTTCAGCTGTTTGATTTCTGTGTTGCCTTCTAATTCGATTTATTCTGTTGGACAATGTAACACAGTTATTATTATTATTATAAATTGACATGCAAATTCTCAACCAATGTTGGGGTTATAGCCCGTCCCGGATTCAAGAATCAAAAGGAGTGGGCTAATCATTGTGTTTCATGTATTGTGCAGTAAGAATTTCCTCACTACGTGGCATGTACTAAGTAGGACTGCTTTCTGAATGTCGATAGAGGTGTTGCAGTCCTAGACTTTTGAGGTTCTGTTCCATGGTTTTTGGAATAAGTCCGGTTGATGATACTACGATCGGTATTACATGAACCTTATCCAGTTGCCACATTTGCTGTATCTCCATGGCCAGCTCTGCGTATTTGGCCTTTTCTCCCTATATTTGTCCAGCATGTTGTTATTGTTGGGTACAGCCACATCTATCAGGTATGCTGTTTTCGTTTCCTTGTTCACCAGTACAACATCAGGCCGATTATTCGTCACCTATCTATCAGTGATATTTGCCCGATCGTAGTAGAGTTTAAAGGAACGATTTTCAAGCACTGCGCTTGGCTGGTACTTGTAATAGGAAAATAGGTGTTAAGTAGCCCATATTTGTTGTCTAACTTCTGGTATAGGATGTTGCACACCTGGTTGTGTCGCTGAAGGTAGTCGATATTGGTCAAGTAGGTGCAGCCAGAAGTTATGTGCTGTATTGTCTCTGATTTCTCGTTACATTTTCTGCACTTGTCGGTTTCAATGGATCGGGCTTTAATGATAAATTTGGCGTAATTTCGAGTGTTGATTACTTGGTCTTGTATAGCCATCACAAATCCTTTTGTCTCTGGAAATAGTAGACCGTCCTTAAGCCACCTGTTTGACGCCTCCTTGTTTATATGGGGCTGGTTCAGATCGTTGTGATGACGTCCATGCAATGCCATTTGTGCCCATTGTTCTTGTTTTTCGGTATCAGAAGCAGATCTGAAATCGATTATTGCACTGGGATGGCGGGGTTAAGGGGAGTGTATGATTTGTCACTTAACGGCGTAATTCTGTGCAATCTTGATGTTTGTGCCTTGCTGTTAAAGAACTCTCTCAATTTCACCAGCTGCCTGGAGTGCAGATTGGCCAAGTCAATAAGAGATCTTCCTCCTTCTTTCCTCGGTAAAGTCATTTGAAGAGTTGATGCTCTTGGGTGATGCGCGTTGTACTTGGTCATCATTGTTCGAGTAGTCCGGTGTAGTTGTTCTAGATCTGTGTTGGTCCACTTCAAGACTCCAAAACTGTAGGTCAGAACAGGTACAGCGTGTTGATTGCTGTAATAAGATTTCCTGCGTTCAGCTCTGCCTTTAGGAGAACACGTATTCGTTGCAGGTACTCATCCTTCACCCTTGATTATCCTTGTTTGTCTTGAAGTAATCTAGCTTGTTAAAAACCAAGATATTTGTAAGTTTCTCCTTCGTTCATAGTGTGAACTATGTCTCCATTTGGGAGTGCAACCTCGCCATTAATGACTTTGCCTTTTTCGATGTTCAAGGCTTTACATTTTTCCATTCCGAATTCCATACGAATGTCTTTTGAGAAAGTGTAAGTCACGTCAATCAGGTTCTCCAACTGTTTATGGGTTCCACCAGACAGCTTTGTCATTCATATACAGAAGGTGGGAGATAGTCTGGCAGTTGTCTCTGTTGGCTTTGATGTTGAAGCCATATTCTGTGCTATTAAGTAATGGCTCAGGGAGTCACCCTGGAGTATACCCCAATTGATGTATAATCGGTGGTAATAGACTGATCTTCGGTGAATAGTCTGAGGCTTGTTCTCCATTGCTGTTTAATAGTAGCAAGAAAATTAATGATTATAGTATGAATTCTCTACATTTCTAACACGTCCAAGAGCCAAGAATGGGGTACACTATCGAAAGCCTTTTTGTAATCTATAAAAAACTGTGTGTAGATTGCGTTGTTTTTCTTGTGCTTGCTTGAGTATAACATAACTATATATGTGTGTTTGTACGTTTCGAGTGTATGGTGCCGGGCGAAATGTTATCTTCGTGACCGTATGAAGTGATCATTCGAAAGATGCACGCATTTTAGCGGATTTCAAGTTTGTCTTGTGAGCAATTTTCTAACATCGTTTATTTAAATATTCTGAATGGTCAATTGAAATATTGAATGATGGCATTATTAATACAAAATTCTCGAGAAGCTATTGAAGTTTATTCCCCAATCGAAAATTAATTTTAAGAGGGTTTAATAAAACCGTAAGTTTATTATCAGCATTTAATAATTTCAATCTACATAGAAATATTCGTTGTTTTAGCTTTTTTATGGTGCTACATCCAATTCTAATTGCATATCTGGTTGCAATTGTTATCCGGAGAAAATCAAGTATTCATTATCGACTTGAGTTCAACAACTAATGATAATGGCAAAATTTTTGACCGTAATTCCGAACGTTTTCCCAAAATCACCATCTTGAGCGGTCTCCAGTAATTCGTTGAGTTCAAGTTACTTAACTTGACATCAAATCAAGTTCATGTCAAGTAATAGTAGCCGAATGTTAAGTCAAGTAGTTATACTTCAAGTACCTGAAGAGCCAAGTTGTTCTAACAGTAGATTTATATATAAAACATCCTGAGGTTCCAATAACGACTTTTAGCTACAAAACTAAATCCCCAATTCAAATATGAAAAGTGTCAACAAAAAATTATTTAAAAGTAAAAAAATACAAATAAAATGTAATTTCATCATTCGCCCTGATGCTGATGTGAGTACTGAACCGAGCGGAAATACTTTGAAAATTTCTTTGAAATGTTTGACTGCAAGTCTTTTCACCAATTTGTATTGGAGAACGTTTCCAATTTATCTCCGCGGTCTAAGATTAAAACAACGCAGTACATTCAGTTGTGTCTCTTGTAATGTTTGATGATTCTGTCCCTTGCCGCTTGAATGTTATATATTCATTTATCATCAGTTTAACCTCTACGTGGATCATTATAGAGTTTAATAGCATATTATTTTTTTTAGTTCCAGAACCAAATGAAACGGGAATCTGGCGGCGTTACATGTATTGTTAATGTTCTTGGTAATATTTATAGCCAGTTTGCAGTTGCATGTTTTTTATTGTTAATTAGAGTTTAACCTTGTAATTGCATAGTTTATGTTCGCGGACTCGGTTCTGTGCGTGCATAGCTTAAATTTGTGTGTTCAGTGACCCATTGGGATTCTCCAAACGACGAAATAAATAGTAGTGTCTTCATAGGCCTTTAAGTATTTCAAGTTCTCTGAATAATTTTTGAGTGCAGCAAACAGTATTTGCGGGTTCAGCAAACGCCATTTTTATCGTGTACCGGGTGAGTACACAAATTGCGAAGCAATCACGTATATTTGTGACGCTCATTGGGGGTACGTGACGTCAGCCGTCATTGCGGCACCAAAGTCGCAGCCAGGGATTCCTCCGCGTCATGTGTGATACATTTTCACATTTCGCTCCGTCAAGGTTTGGTAGTGCAATTTAAAGCAAGCCCAATTCGAATGTATACAGCAGTTCTCAGGCCCTGATTGCCAGGTAACTTAATACATACAGGAAGTGATTGTAGTTTCCGCGATAAGCGATCTCCCTAGCTGTTTTTCGTTGTGTTTTAAAGTCAATCTATTTAGGTAAGCAAATTGGCTTCTCTTGTGAATATGTTTGAAGTCAGTTTCAGCCCGAGAACACCACAGGTTCAGAACAGCTCTCTGTATTTGGCAAATAGTGATCGTTCGTAACCAGGACGAAACAAACTTCTTGTTTCAATATTTTTACGAATTATTACCATCGGAAGTGTACAATAGGCTTCACCTTTTAATGTTGCCGAAATTGTCTGGAAACTATTTTGGTATTTGTAAGCTTGCTCCATTACCGACCATTCCGTGTCTGTTGGCTTTAAAGTATTTATGTTGCCTATATTATCACAACTGATGTTCAAAGCACATTTTATATTTAAGCTCAATCGTAGTATTTCGAAGGTTGAATTCCATTTTGTAATGACATTAAATTTTGGCATAGCCATTTTCAAGTTCACAGTATTGTAAAATTTTGAAAATCTTTGCGTAAATGTTTACAATTGTTTAGATTATTTGCTAGAAATTTAGTTTTTACTGGAATTTCATTATCGTTTGGGTCTGACAGAATTTTCTCTGGTTTTTTTTCAAGCTCAGAATTGAGTATTTTTATAAAATAGCTTGAGGCAAAATTTTAAATGTGCTTAAAACACTGAAGTGGTTACTTTTAGGATTGATGTCAGATATAAATATTTTAGTTCAGTAATAAAGATTGTTTGTGTGGGAGTCGTAATTTTTTGAGCAGAATTTGTCAAATCTTAGAATTGTAATGTATCGAAAAATAACTTTGCCAATATGTTTCCCATGAGGCAGAACAAAATCCAAGAGAATGAAATGTAGCTTCTAATTATTAACATATTATACAGTGTGTCGCATCTAAGATGAACACACCTCACTGTTTATCATGAGTACATGATCGGTGTATCTTTTAAATGATTGGTTTTCAAGTCATGTTAAGTAATTTATTAAAACATCAAGCTACTTGTCTTGGTGAATCTTTAGTTAAGCATGTAAAATGTAAGATTTCTATAGACGCCTTCCATCTTATGAATTGAGAACGGTTGCGTGCACACGGACTTAGGTGAAAAATTTGATTGAAACAGCAAAATTTGATATCGGAACATAATGAGTAACAAAGTTGCATCAAGTTTATTTTCTTTTCTAAAAAAATTTCATTCTATATCAAACAATTCTTAGTATTTAAGTATTAAATAAATATATAAGTGCATATCCTGTTTGTAAATGCACCTGCATGCATTCAACATACAATTTTCAGTGTAATGCTCAGACAATCTATTTATATTCAGTTCAGCGCCATACGTTCTACATCGGCTCCGTTGACAAGGAATCTTACACGTATTTTTGACGTCGGCACTTCGTACAGCATGTCATTTGTCAGCGGTACAATGTCGAAATTTCCTATTGTGTTTAAAAATAATATTTCCGCCCTATCCGCCGAAAGCTCCACAATGGAACTCCTAAGGGACCACGGAATAGGGGCGATTGTTGCTGACGCGGAATTGTGAGATTTTTTCGCCGGAGTTATGTCTCAATAAGCGGCCGGCTCCTTTGATGTGCCGATCCGATTCTAATGTGATGCAATCGATAATTTCGAAAAGCGGCTTTGGTAATTACCGCCTTGTAATTTAGCTAATGCTCTTTGAAGATATGGGTTATTTCCACGGTGCACCTGACAGCAGCAGTTGCTGAATCGGGGCTAATTAATTAGTTGGGGGTTAGGACAGTTCTAACGAACATATATTTACTAATCGTAGGTACATCTCAGATCAGATGGAGACTGTCACATAAATACGACCGACAACTAAAAATAAATCTAGTAGTATTGGTCAATTAGGTGACATATACAAGGTGGATAAAAAACGAGGAACGGTTACAGTTCAGTGTTAAATATTAGATTTAGGGATTAAGCTTCTTGCCCAATTATTGGCCATAATTTAGGTTCTTTAATATTGTTGTGGTATTGTATTGCACATTATATCGTAGCTATACTCGTATGCACAGTTTGTTATTGATTTTGAATTTGAAAATTTTCCGGACAATTGTTAATAAAAGTAAAAAAATGCAAGTTTAAATCAAATAAGTGTAGAGGTTTGGCACTATACAGGGTGAGTCGTTTTAATCTTTGGACGCGTTTATCCAGTGAGGGAAGCAAGATGGTGAAAAATACCCCGGGACAAAATTGTTCGGGGTGAAGGGGGACAACTTTTGGCACCAAAATCCACTCCCCCCTCGTATTTTTATCATATTTTTTATCATATATCCTTTCACCGTCTTCTGAACTTTTGCTTTTAGTATCTCTTTATAAATTTGTTGATGGACAGAGTGAAAAACTTATTAGAAGAAACCGTTAGGAAGGATTTTCCTAAAATGTATTTATATTAACTGTTTTGATTCACTTACTGTTCAAAGGTGTGGTGCTGTCTTTATTGGATATTTGAATTTTTGGGTGGAGGGCGGACAAAGTTCATGTGCACTTAGACACCAAGCTAGGTCCGTTGTACTGCCTCCAAGTCACATATGTGTATTATGTGTTGTGCATAGCCTTGTTACTCTACCTCATAAACCACTCTTCAGAGGAGAACAACGTTAATTAAATACCAACGTCGAATGGTCACGCTTGTACTTTCCAGATTGGAGAAAAGTAAATACAACTTTGCCAGTAAGGTGTAAATTTATCGTTTTATCGAGTGAATACTTGCGTGACAAAAGGACTGCAACTAAATAAAAGTAAAAAACGGTAAAAATATTCAGAAAATATCATCGTGACGCATAGTGGTCACCCAAAGGCAGTCCTTAAGCACGTGTGCATATACGAGACATCTTGAAAGCTAGGGCCTTGAAGATACTGCACAGAAGGTGCTAAGATCCTGTTTATACTCCTGGAGCTGTGAGTTTGCCGGCGTAAAGGAGTTCCATAAAATACGAGGTTGTCGGGCTGTGTTGAGCCTTAAAAAAGTGCCGCTTTAACGAGAACAACCATTGAATTCCATTCCAGCTATACAGGCATGGCCAGGGAGTACCTGAAGATCACTTTAAAGACCTATTTGAACGAGAAGAAACATACAGAAAGGTGGTCAACCTTGTTGTAAAAGCAATGCAAGTTAGTATTCATAGGAAGCTAAGCAAATCAACAATTTAACTGTGAGTTATTACTAAAATACAGCAAAGTGAAGTTAAAACAATTCGTTTAATTTAGAACAGATAAAATGAAAATCTGTATTACCGACACGCCATATTTTAATGTCAAATTTAAATTAGAAACTTATACTTTATGTATGACGCTTCTTGACATAAGGGTCAATTGCATCTAAAATAAAATAAGCTGGGCCAGTTAATAAACGTTATATAATTGCACAGTAAATAATTCACGGGTACAAAAAACATTTGTTATTGTCACAGAAATTTGGTAATAGTTTGGGGCCCACTGATTGAAAGCTCAAATATAAGTCATTACAAAAATAAACACATTCTTCTTCTTCTTAGTGTGCCTTATCCTTAAAGACGTTGACTATCACTTCGGCCCATTTTACCTTATTCACTGCTGCTTTAAACAAACCAACACATGTCATACCAGACCTTTGTCTAAGGTTTTTCGACCACGATGTCGTCTTCCTGGTGCTCTTCTACCTCCAATTTTATCTTGCATGGTAAGTTGTAATAATTGGTCCTGTTGGTTTCTAATGATGTGACCAAAATAACTTAATTTTCGCTGTTTGGCCGTATCCAAAATTTAGTGTCTTTTATTCATGCGTTTTAGGACTTCTTCGTTTGTAATGTGGTGTGTCCACGATATTCTATGCATTCACCGATAGCACCACATTTAAAAATTCTCCGGTTTTTTCTGTGTAGTCTCAGTGAGAGTCTATGTTTTTGTTCCATATAGGAGCATTGAGAATATATAGCATTCGAGGAAATAGGTTCTTAAGGTTACGTTTATTTTGGAGTGACACGAGATGTTTTTCATTTTAAAGAAATACTTACGAGCCAGTTCTATGCGTATTTTTATTTATTGTAAGTGGTCCCATTTTCATTTAGTGTAGTACAATCTGGATATTTGGACATTGTTACTCTTTCTAGAGTTGTTCCTGCAACTATGGTGTTTCCGTTTACATTCTGATAATG
>CALNHX010011472.1:0-31886 GCA_940337035.1 Agriotes lineatus
GTAGGTGTAGGTGTAAATCTAGGTGTAAGTGTAAGTGTAAGTGTAGGTGTAAGTATAGGTGTAAGTCTATGTGTAAGTCTAGCTGTACATGTAGATGTAAGTATAGGTGTAAGTGTAGGTGTAAATCTAGGTGTAAGTCTAAGTGTAAGTGTAGGTGTAAGTATAGGTGTAAGTCTAGGTGTAAGTGTAGTTGTAAGTCTACGTGTAAGTGTAGGTGTAAGTATAGGTGTAAGTATAGGTGTAAGTCTACGTGTAAGTGTAGGTGTAAGTATAGATGTAAGTCTAGGTGTAAGTCTAGCTGTACATGTAGTTGTAAGTATAGATGTAAGTGTAGATGTAAATCTAGGTGTAAGTCTAAGTGTAAGTGTAGGTGTAAGTATAGGTGTAAGTCTATGTGTAAGTCTAGCTGTACATGTAGATGTAAGTATAGGTGTAAGTGTAGGTGTAAATCTAGGTGTAAATCTACGTGCAAGTGTAGGTGTAAGTATAGGTGTAAGTCTAGGTGTAAGTCTAGCTGTACATGTAGATGTAAGTATAAGGGTAAATGTAGGTGTTAGTCTAGGTGTAAGTAGAGGTGTATGTCTACGTGTAAGTGTAGGTGTAAGTATAGGTGTACGTGTAGGTGTAAGTCTAGGTGTAAGTGTAGCTGTACATGTAGTTGTAAGTATAGGTGTAAGTGTAGGTGTAAATCTAGGTGTAAGTCTAAGTGTAAGTGTAGGTGTAAGTATAGGTGTAAGTCTAGGTGTAAGTATAGGTGTAAGTCTAGGTGTAAGTGTAGGTGTAAGTCTACGTGTAAGTATAGGTGTAAGTGTAGGTGTAAATCTAGGTGTAAGTCTAAGTGTAAGTGTAGATGTAAGTATAGGTGTAAGTCTAGGTGTAAGTCTAGCTGTACATGTAGATGTAAGTATAAGTGTAGGTGTAGGTCTAGGAGTAAGTATAGATGTAAGTCTACGTGTAAGTGTAGGTGTAAATATAGGTGTAAGTCTAGGTGCAAGTCTAGGTGTAAGTCTAGCTGTACATGTAGATGTAAGTATAGGTGTAAGTGTAGGTGTAAGTCTAGGTGTAAGTATAGGTGTAAGTCTACGTGTAAGTGTAGGTGTAAATATAGGTGTAAGTCTAGGTGCAAGTCTAGGTGTAAGTCTAGCTGTACATGTAGATGTAAGTATAGGTGTAAATGTAAGTGTAAGTCTAGGTGTAAGTATGGGTGTAAGTCTACGTGTAAGTGTAGGTGTAAGTATAGGTGTAAGTCTAGGTGTGTGTCTAGCTGTACATGTAGATGTAAGTATAGGTGTAGGTGTAGGTGTAAATCTAGGTGTAAGTCTACGTGTAAGTGTAGGTGTAAGTTTAGGTGTAAGTATAGGTGTGTGTCTAGCTGTACATGTAGATGTAAGTATAGGTGTAGGTGTAGGTGTTAATCTAGGTGTAAGTCTATGTGTAAGTGTAGGTGCAAGTTTAGGTGTAAGTATAGGTGTAGGTCTAGGTGTAAGGCTAGGTGTAAGTCTAGCTGTACAGGTAGATGTAAGTATAGGTGTAAGTGTAGGTGTAAACCTAGGTGTAAATCTACGTGTAAGTGTAGGTGTAAGTATAGGTGTAAGTCTAGGTGTAAGTCTAACTGTACATCTAGATGTAAGTATAGGTGTAAGTGTAGGTGTAGGTCTAGATGTAAGTATAGGTGTAAGTCTACGTGTAAGTGTAGGTGTTAGTATAGGTGTAAGTATAGGTGTAAGTGTAGGTGTAAGTCTAGGTGTAGGTATAGGTGTAAGTCTACGTGTAAGTGTAGGTGTAAGTATAGGTGTAAGTCTAGGTGCAAGTCTAGGTGTAAGTCTAGCTGTACATGTAGATGTAAGTATAGGTGTAAGTGTAGGTGTAAGTCTAGGTATAAGTATAGGTGTAAGTCTACGTGTAAGTGTAGGTGTAAGTATAGGTGTAAGTATAGGTGTAAGTCTACGTGTAAGTGTAGGTGTAAGTATAGGTGTAAGTATAGGTATAGGTCTAGGTGTAAGTCTAGCGGTGCATGTAGTTGTAAGTATAGGTGTAAGTGTAGGTGTAAATCTAGGTGTAAGTGTAAGTGTAAGTGTAGGTGTAAGTATAGGTGTAAGTATAGGTGTAAGTCTACGTGTAAGTGTAGGTGTAAGTATAGGTGCAAGTATAGGTATAGGTCTAGGTGTAAGTCTAGCTGTGCATGTAGTTGTAAGTATAGGTGTAAGTGTAGGTGTAAGTGTAAGTGTAAGTGTAGGTGTAAGTATAGGTGTAAGTCTATGTGTAAGTCTAGCTGTACATGTAGATGTAAGTATAGGTGTAAGTGTAGGTGTAGGTCTAGGTGTAAGTATAGGTGTAAAACTACGTGTAACTGTAGGTGTAGGTATAGGTGTAAGTATAGGTGTAAGTCTACGTGTAAGTGTAGGTGTAAGTATAGGTGTAAGTCTAGGTGTAAGTCTAGCTGTACATGTAGTTGTAAGTATAGGTGTAAGTGTAGGTGTAAATCTAGGTGTAAGTCTAAGTGTAAGTGTAGATGTAAGTATAGGTGTAAGTCTAGGTGTAAGTCTAGCTGTACATGTTGATGTAAGTATACGTGTAGGTGTAGGTCTAGGTGTAAGTATAGGTGTAAGTCTACGTGTAAGTGTAGGTGTAAATATAGGTGTAAGTCTAGGTGCAAGTCTAGGTGTAAGTCTAGCTGTACATGTAGATGTAAGTATAGGTGTAAGTGTAGGTGTAAGTCTAGGTATAAGTATAGGTGTAAGTCTACGTGTAAGTGTAGGTGTAAGTATAGGTGTAAGTATAGGTGTAAGTCTACGTGTAAGTGTAGGTGTAAGTATAGGTGTAAGTATAGGTATAGGTCTAGGTGTAAGTCTAGCTGTGCATGTAGTTGTAAGTATAGGTGTAAGTGTAGGTGTAAATCTAGGTGTAAGTGTAAGTGTAAGAGTAGGTGTAAGTATAGGTGTAAGTCTATGTGTAAGTCTAGCTGTACATGTAGATGTAAGTATAGGTGTAAGTGTAGGTGTAGGTCTAGGTGTAAGTATAGGTGTAAATCTACGTGTAAATGTAGGTGTAGGTATAGGTGTAAGTCTAGGTGTAAGGCTAGGTGTAAGTCTAGCTGTACATGAAGATGTAAGTATAAGTGTAAGTGTAGGTGTAAGTCTAGGTGTAAGTATAGGTGTAAGTCTAGGTGTAAGTCTAGGTGTAAGTCTAGCTGTACATGTAGTTGTAAGTATAGGTGTAAGTGTAGGTGTAAATCTAGGTGTAAGTCTACGTGTAAGTGTAGGTGTAAGTATAGGTGTAAGTCTAGGTGTAAGTCTAGCTATACATGTAGATGTAAGTATAGGTGTAGGTGTAGGTGTAAATCTAGGTGAAAGTGTAATTGTAAGTGTAGGTGTAAGTATAGGTGTAAGTCTAGGTGTAAGTCTAGGTGTAAGTATAGGTGTAAGTCTACGTGTAAGTGTAGGTGTAGATATAGGTGTAAGTCTAGGTGCAAGTCTAGGTGTAAGTCTAGCTGTACATGTAGATGTAAGTATAGGTGTAAATGTAGGTGTAAGTCTAGGTGTAAGTATGGGTGTAAGTCTACGTGTAAGTGTAGGTGTAAGTATAGGTGTAAGTCTAGGTGTGTGTCTAGCTGTACATGTAGATGTAAGTATAGGTGTAGGTGTAGGTGTAAATCTAGGTGTAAGTCTACGTGTAAGTGTAGGTGTAAGTTTAGGTGTAAGTATAGGTGTGTGTCTAGCTGTACATGTAGATGTAAGTATAGGTGTAGGTGTAGGTGTAAATCTAGGTGTAAGTCTACGTGTAAGTGTAGGTGTAAGTTTAGGTGTAAGTATAGGTGTAGGTCTAGGTGTAAGACTAGGTGTAAGTCTAGCTGTACAGGTAGATGTAAGTATAGGTGTAAGTGTAGGGCTAGACCTAGGTGTAAATCTACGTGTAAGTGTAGGTGTAAGTATAGGTGTAAGTCTAGGTGTAAGTCTAACTGTACATGTAGATGTAAGTATAGGTGTAAGTGTAGGTGTAGGTCTAGATGTAAGTATAGGTGTAAGTCTACGTGTAAGTGTAGGTGTTAGTATAGGTGTAAGTACAGGTGTAAGTGTAGGTGTAAGTCTAGGTGTAGGTATAGGTGTAAGTCTACGTGTAAGTGTAGGTGTAAGTATAGGTGTAAGTCTAGGTGCAAGTCTAGGTGTAAGTCTAGCTGTACATGTAGATGTAAGTATAGGTGTAAGTGTAGGTGTAAGTCTAGGTATAAGTATAGGTGTAAGTCTACGCAGGGGCGTGCTGGGCCGCCGGGACACCGGGCGAATGCCCGGTGGCCTGCGCCCGTCAGTGATCTGATGGCCTGCGCCCTTAAATTGAGAACATTCCAGAAAGCCCGGAAAATAAAGCAATTATGAATAAAGACACACAAACTCAGGAGTCATGATGTAATGTAATAGAGAGCCAGCCGCCAGCAAATAATTACCATTCTTATTATTGTTATGAATGTTATGACGCCAGGCCGAGCGTTGTGCCTAGAAATAAAAATGTTTGGGTTAAATGTAATAGAACTCTATATTGTGTTTATCATGATTACCGTGATAAGATTGAGATGAGGCCACTATGCACTATCGGGTTGCATGGAATTGCTGAATGGATCGAACAGGTGAAAGACTGCGAAAGTGCCAAATATTAATTCATTCAGTATTCGCGTCACGCCGTCGGGTATCACATTCTACTACCCGCAACAGTACCTAAATAAAAAGAAAAAGATGTTGCAAACGGAAGCCGAAAAGTGTGTAAAATTAGACAGTTTCATTAATAAACCCAGTTCGGTGACAGAAAAATTGAGCATTGTTCAGACTTCTACTCCATGTAAACGTTTTACGAGCAGTACTGCAAATGAGGTTGACTATACCACAGAAGATATTAGGGTGGAGACAGAAGAAACGGAAATCACCAGTGTTTCGTGTGATCATCGTGCTGGTACGTCAGTTTCCACCAGCCTACAGATAAATCAAACAATTTTAGAAAATGTTCAAGTGGAAGAAGTGTCTCGGGAAGTGTTAAACTTATTTGTGAAACCAAAGGAATCTGATATTGATTTATTTCTCAAGAAGCATCCACAAAAAACATTTAATGATACTGTATCTGTCTCCAGGGCAATTAATAGCTAAATTAATTCTAACTAAACGGATAGCGTAAGACTCGATAATACCCACGCAAAGTAGAAGCTCGTATAGGGACTTACCTCGTGGGACATACAGGAGGGCCTACATGTGGGGTGGCACGTCGATTGACCTGTGACTCCAGGAGCACAAAACGATAAACACGAGCGATTACACAAAACAAAAAAAAACTGGATCAGTGACCGACCGTTAACCAACTCGACTTAAGTTCATCTGTGTTTACAATATGGGCCACCGACCCAACACTTAGGGGTGGCAGGAGAGGGGACAGTAAGCCCCACAACTCGACATTCCACCAATAATGGGTAAATTTACCGCTAGGTAGAATTATAAACTACACTAAATTTATGTACAGCTATTTACTTGTATTAAAAATTACTAATAAAATAAACTAAACTAATATGATTAAAATATAAATACCAAACAGATACGACGCTACCATTCTCCGCATAAAAAGCTTTTTTGCGTGAAAATGGGTCCAATCGGAAGCGGTTAAGTTATGATTCAGAAACTTCTAAACTCTTTTGTACTCTATGTTTATGTTTCTCAAAATCGTGAGATAAAAATTTTTTTTGCGACGGGGCTGACGATTGACGGCATATTTGAATATGAGCTTAGTATGAAACAATAAAGAAGCCGACCTGCGATTGACTAATTAAAATAATTGATGGTAGTAAAAAAAATCGCAGATCAACCCCCCTACCGTTTATACACCACGGCAGCTCTAAAAAACTCTTTACTCACCGCAATGGCCCTAGCTAACTTAAATATCGGCGGCCTTAGATCGTAGGTTCAAATCATCAGCTATGTACCCTGGAATGTCTTCAAAAAAGGAAAGGAAATGGAAATGGGAGCCAGAAATCAACAGATTTCGAATAATAAGAAGCAAAATAAGTTGCAAGTGACTAGCGTTTAATTAATAATCAATAGAAAGTTTTGAAATGTCAGTAGTAAATAATCAGAATAATTAAAATGTAAATAATGTAATAACAAAATTGTGTATCTTAACTGAAGGTTGCGACACGCATAAAATCAAGAACCCCTTTCGGGTTATTTTAATAACTCTACCAAAAAACATTCGTGGGATAAGCTTATCACAGTCACTTAATAAATCCTTCTGTTAGGCTATTGAAAATAAAAAAGCGTGACTGTACCTTTTACAGAGGGTCAATACATCAAAATAGCAAATTTAAGTACTGGGCATGTATGAAATTAAACGTTACATGTAAATAGTGGCAAAATATATGAATTTAAATTCCAAATCATTACGGGTTTAAAATGTATAAATGGAAAAACCAGGTATTCAAGATAAGTTGATAAATAATTCCGGTATAGCACTAAGTAACCTCGAAACATAAGCTGGACGTAAACGGCAACAACCCTTGTTGAAATCGCCATGGATGCGCCGAAAATTGCTTCGAAGCATCTCCAAAAGGCGGCAAATACGCCGAACCCAGCGGGTGTCGAAAGTGCGATGAGGTTAGCGACTTGGCCTCCGAGATAAATTCGTGGTTGAAACTGATAATTAAGAGCTAAGGAAAATATAATTACTATGGAGATAATAAGACAGAAAAGCGCAATCGTACCTGATCATAATCAGCCCTTAGAAACACACTGCTCATTGAAATTGGTTGAGCGCATGTAATTTGACTTGAACAAAATCAAACCTCGGCCCCGCGAAATGCGCCGCCTGAGGCGAGAAGAATAAGTGCCTCGGACGAAAATTTCGTTTCTAAAGGGAGACTCGCACTCTGATAAGAGATAGCGCAGGTCGAGAGGGCATCGTGCAAACGATAGGAACTTGATCCAGGTATAAAATACGCTGCTTTGGAAAATAGAAGAATTTGAAATGCAAAAGGATTTATAATTCAACTAAAAATATACAGGTTAAGCCTGAAATAATTGGATAAATGGCGAAACAATTAGGCTAAGCCAAAAAATTGTTTGAAGTAGAGCTTACGAAAGTAGTGTTAAATCATACATTTTAAAAGTTCATGTAATCTAAAAAATATATAAGCAGGATGTTCTATTTGAAAAAATGGAGTTAGGTGCCACCCAGAATTAAATGGGACACCTCATATGATTAGAAATCATTTTAAGTGACGAAGAAGTTGCTTAGGTGAAACTTTTATAATTACAAGAATTGTGTAATGTATTTTCAATAAAAAGCGCTACAGAGCTCGGACCCTTAGGTGGGACACCTGTACGCAATAATTGGTTTGGGCCTGGCCTGCTCTGCTCTCTAGTCCCGGCCTGCATTGGTTCTGCCAACACGCCCCTGAGTCTACGTGTAAGTGTAGGTGTAAGTATAGGTGTAAGTATAGGTGTAAGTCTACGTGTAAGTGTAGGTGTAAGTATAGGTGTAAGTATAGGTATAGGTCTAGGTGTAAGTCTAGCTGTGCATGTAGTTATAAGTATAGGTGTAAGTGTAGGTGTAAATCTAGGTGTAAGTGTAAGTGTAGGTGTAAGTATAGGTGTAAGTCTATGTGTAAGTCTAGCTGTACATGTAGATGTAAGAATAGGTGTAAGTGTAGGTGTAGGTCTAGGTGTAAGTATAGGTGTAAATCTACGTGTAAGTGTAGGTGTAGGTATAGGTGTAAGTCTAGGTGTAAGGCTAGGTGTAAGTCTAGCTGTACATGTAGTTGTAAGTATAGGTGTAAGTGTAGGTGTAAATCTAGGTGTAAGTCTACGTGTAAGAGTAGGTGTAAGTATAGGTGTAAGTCTAGGTGTAAGTCTAGCTGTACATGTAGATGTAAGTATAGGTGTAGGTGTAGGTGTAAATCTAGGTGTAAGTGTAAGTGTAAGTGTAGGTGTAAGTATAGGTGTAAGTCTATGTGTAAGTCTAGCTGTACATGTAGATGTAAGTATAGGTGTAAGTGTAGGTGTAAATCTAGGTGTAAGTCTAAGTGTAAGTGTAGGTGTAAGTATAGGTGTAAGTCTAGGTGTAAGTGTAGGTGTAAGTCTACGTGTAAGTGTAGGTGTAAGTATAGGTGTAAGTATAGGTGTAAGTCTACGTGTAAGTGTAGGTGTAAGTATAGATGTAAGTCTAGGTGTAAGTCTAGCTGTACATGTAGTTGTAAGTATAGGTGTAAGTGTAGGTGTAAATCTAGGTGTAAGTATAGGTGTAAGTCTAGGTGTAAGTCTAGGTGTAAGTCTAGCTGTACATGTAGTTGTAAGTATAGGTGTAAGTGTAGGTGTAAATCTAGGTGTAAGTCTACGTGTAAGAGTAGGTGTAAGTATAGGTGTAAGTCTAGGTGTAAGTCTAGCTGTACATGTAGATGTAAGTATAGGTGTAGGTGTAGGTGTAAATCTAGGTGTAAGTGTAAGTGTAAGTGTAGGTGTAAGTCTAGGTGTAAGTATAGGTGTAAGTCTAGGTGTAAGTCTAGGTGTAAGTCTAGCTGTACATGTAGTTGTAAGTATAGGTGTAAGTGTAGGTGTAAATCTAGGTGTAAGTCTACGTGTAAGAGTAGGTGTAAGTATAGGTGTAAGTCTAGGTGTAAGTCTAGCTGTACATGTAGATGTAAGTATAGGTGTAGGTGTAGGTGTAAATCTAGGTGTAAGTGTAAGTGTAAGTGTAGGTGTAAGTATAGGTGTAAGTCTATGTGTAAGTCTAGCTGTACATGTAGATGTAAGTATAGGTGTAAGTGTAGGTGTAAATCTAGGTGTAAGTCTAAGTGTAAGTGTAGGTGTAAGTATAGGTGTAAGTCTAGGTGTAAGTGTAGGTGTAAGTCTACGTGTAAGTGTAGGTGTAAGTATAGGTGTAAGTATAGGTGTAAGTCTACGTGTAAGTGTAGGTGTAAGTATAGATGTAAGTCTAGGTGTAAGTCTAGCTGTACATGTAGTTGTAAGTATAGGTGTAAGTGTAGGTGTAAATCTAGGTGTAAGTCTAAGTGTAAGTGTAGGTGTAAGTATAGGTGTAAGTCTATGTGTAAGTCTAGCTGTACATGTAGATGTAAGTATAGGTGTAGGTGTAGGTGTAAATCTAGGTGTAAGTATAAGTGTAAGTGTAGGTGTAAGTCTAGGTGTAAGTATAGGTGTAAGTCTAGGTGTAAGTCTAGGTGTAAGTCTAGCTGTACATGTAGTTGTAAGTATAGGTGTAAGTGTAGGTGTAAATCTAGGTGTAAGTCTACGTGTAAGAGTAGGTGAAAGTATAGGTGTAAGTCTAGGTGTAAGTCTAGCTGTACATGTAGATGTAAGTATAGGTGTAGGTGTAGGTGTAAATCTAGGTGTAAGTGTAAGTGTAAGTGTAGGTGTAAGTATAGGTGTAAGTCTATGTGTAAGTCTAGCTGTACATGTAGATGTAAGTATAGGTGTAAGTGTAGGTGTAAATCTAGGTGTAAGTCTAAGTGTAAGTGTAGGTGTAAGTATAGGTGTAAGTCTAGGTGTAAGTGTAGGTGTAAGTCTACGTGTAAGTGTAGGTGTAAGTATAGGTGTAAGTATAGGTGTAAGTCTACGTGTAAGTGTAGGTGTAAGTATAGATGTAAGTCTAGGTGTAAGTCTAGCTGTACATGTAGTTGTAAGTATAGGTGTAAGTGTAGGTGTAAATCTAGGTGTAAGTCTAAGTGTAAGTGTAGGTGTAAGTATAGGTGTAAGTCTATGTGTAAGTCTAGCTGTACATGTAGATGTAAGTATAGGTGTAAGTGTAGGTGTAAATCTAGGTGTAAATCTACGTGCAAGTGTAGGTGTAAGTATAGGTGTAAGTCTAGGTGTAAGTCTAGCTGTACATGTAGATGTAAGTATAAGGGTAAATGTAGGTGTAAGTCTAGGTGTAAGTATAGGTGTATGTCTACGTGTAAGTGTAGGTGTAAGTATAGGTGTACGTGTAGGTGTAAGTCTAGGTGTAAGTCTAGCTGTACATGTAGTTGTAAGTATAGGTGTAAGTGTAGGTGTAAATCTAGGTGTAAGTCTAAGTGTAAGTGTAGGTGTAAGTATAGGTGTAAGTCTAGGTGTAAGTGTAGGTGTAAGTCTACGTGTAAGTGTAGGTGTAAGTATAGGTGTAAGTATAGGTGTAAGTCTACGTGTAAGTGTAGGTGTAAGTATAGGTGTAAGTCTAGGTGTAAGTCTAGCTGTACATGTAGTTGTAAGTATAGGTGTAAGTGTAGGTGTAAATCTAGGTGTAAGTCTAAGTGTAAGTGTAGATGTAAGTATAGGTGTAAGTCTAGGTGTAAGTCTAGCTTTACATGTAGATGTAAGTATAAGTGTAGGTGTAGGTCTAGGTGTAAGTATAGGTGTAAGTCTACGTGTAAGTGTAGGTGTAAATATAGGTGTAAGTCTAGGTGCAAGTCTAGGTGTAAGTCTAGCTGTACATGTAGATGTAAGTATAGGTGTAAGTGTAGGTGTAAGTCTAGGTGTAAGTATAGGTGTAAGTCTACGTGTAAGTGTAGGTGTAAATATAGGTGTAAGTCTAGGTGCAAGTCTAGGTGTAAGTCTAGCTGTACATGTAGATGTAAGTATAGGTGTAAATGTAGGTGTAAGTCTAGGTGTAAGTATGGGTGTAAGTCTACGTGTAAGTGTAGGTGTAAGTATAGGTGTAAGTCTAGGTGTGTGTCTAGCTGTACATGTAGATGTAAGTATAGGTGTAGGTGTAGGTGTAAATCTAGGTGTAAGTCTACGTGTAAGTGTAGGTGTAAGTTTAGGTGTAAGTATAGGTGTGTGTCTAGCTGTACATGTAGATGTAAGTATAGGTGTAGGTGTAGGTGTAAATCTAGGTGTAAGTCTACGTGTAAGTGTAGGTGTAAGTTTAGGTGTAAGTATAGGTGTAGGTCTAGGTGTAAGGCTAGGTGTAAGTCTAGCTGTACAGGTAGATGTAAGTATAGGTGTAAGTGTAGGTGTAAACCTAGGTGTAAATCTACGTGTAAGTGTAGGTGTAAGTATAGGTGTAAGTCTAGGTGTAAGTCTAACTGTACATGTAGATGTAAGTATAGGTGTAAGTCTACGTGTAAGTGTAGGTGTTAGTATAGGTGTAAGTATTTGTGTAAGTGTAGGTGTAAATCTAGGTGTAGGTATAGGTGTAAGTCTACGTGTAAGTGTAGATGTAAGTATAGGTGTAAGTATAGGAATAAGTCTAGGTGTAAGTCTAGCTGTACATGTAGATGTAAGTATAGGTGTAAATGTAGGTGTAAGTCTAGGTGTAAGTATAGGTGTAAGTCTACGTGTATGTGTAGGTGTAAGTATAGGTGTAAATGTAGGTGTAAGTCTAGGTGTAAGTCTAGCTGTACATGTAGATGTAAGTATAGGTGTAAGTGTAGGTGTAAATCTAAGTGTAAGTCTACGTGCAAGTGTAGCTGTAAGTATAGGAGTAAGTCTAGGTGTAAGTCTAGCTGCACATGTAGATGTAGGTATAGGTGTAAGTGTAGGTGTAGGTCTAGGTGTAAGTATAGGTGTAAGTCTACGTGTAAGTGTAGGTGTAAGTATAGGTGTAAGTCTAGGTGTAAGTCTAGGTGTAAGTCTGGCTGTACATGTAGATGTAAGTATAGGTATAAGTGTAGGTGTAAGTCTAGGTGTAAGTATAGGTGTAAGTCTACGTGTAAGTGTAGGTGTAAGTATAGGTGTAAGTATAGGTGTAAGTCTACGTGTAAGTGTAGGTGTAAGTATAGGTGTAAGTATAGGTATAGGTCTAGGTGTAAGTCTAGCTGTACATGTAGATGTAAGTTTAAGTGTAAGTGTAGGTGTAAGTCTAGGTGTAAGTATAAGTGTAAGTCTACGTGTAAGTTTAGGTGTAAGTATAGGTGTAAGTCTAGGTATAAGTCTAGGTGTAAGTCTAGCTGTACATGTAGTTGTAAGTATAGGTGTAAGTGTAGGTGTAAATCTAGGTGTAAGTCTACGCGTAAGTGTAGGTGTAAGTATAGGTGTAAGTCGAGGTGTAAGTCTAGCTGTACATGTAGTTGTAAGTATAGGTGTAAGTGTAGGTGTAAATCTAGGTGTAAGTCTAAGTGTAAGTGTAGGTGTAAGTATAGGTGTAAGTCTATGTGTAAGTCTAGCTGTACATGTAGATGCAAGTATAGGTGTAAGTGTAAGTCTAGGTCTAGGTGTAAGTATAGGTGTAAGTGTACGTGTAAGTTTAAGTGTAAGTATAGGTGTAAGACTAGGTATAAGTCTAGGTGTAAGTCTAGCTGTACATGTAGTTGTAAGTATAAGTGTAAGTGTAGGTGTAAATCTAAGTGTAAGTCTACGTGTAAGTGTAGGTGTAAGTATAGGTGTAAGTCTAGGTGTAAGTCTAGTTGTACATGTAGTTGTAAGTATAGGTGTAAGTGTAGGTGTAAATCTAGGTGTAAGTGTAAGTGTAAGTGTAGGTGTTGTAACGTTTCGCCCTGAGATTAATTCTTAGGGATGCTCAAAAAGCATTTGAATTGAATTTAGCGCGCTTTTTAAACGTTACGGATCCAACCAATGATAAGCTGATCAACATCCGATGCCGCAAGTTACGATAAGGCGAATCTCCCCTCCTATTCTAATCGCCACCGGAAGCAGCAGATAAGGTGCCCCGATACTATAAATACGAAGACCGCCCAACTGCCGCTCTATCTGGCCGATCTTCATCCAATAAGAAGATACCTGACCCGATCCGTTATCTAATCTGGCTGCATTTCCTACCGCCATTTTGTCGTTACGAACTGTTTTCAAGATTAAGATAATTCACACCCGTTATAAATAACCCGTACTGAACGCTATTCTATCATGTCGGTAAATTCTGGTTAGTAGTGTAGCGTTTGAATCCGAAATATTACAAGATCCAGCACACGTTGTTGAGATCTTGGAATATTTTATAATCTCAATACCCGTACGTTTTCGTGCCCTCATCGACTGCGAAATCCTGTTTATTCGCAGTGCACGAAAGACCGACAAATTGTCCGATTTCCGCGAAGACTAATTTTGTGTGATTCACAGCGTATGACTTTGCCGGAAGCCGCCGCCTAATCTGCGAGGCCCGAAGGCAGCGTTCCCCGTCCAAAAGCCATATCAAACGTAAATAAGGTCGAAGCAACGACCTGGAGCCGATAGCGCACTATCTCGCCAGCCGGACCTTCCGATAAGGCGCTCCGTTCTACCTGCGAGAGGCGAAAAACTATTTACGCACCTGGAAATTGCGAGCTACTGGTTTGCCTGCTGAACCCGTTCGGAGGAAACACCAACTTCCAGGAAGGCATCGCACATTAAACACTAAACGCACAAACATTCTCCAGGTAAAGCTCACCATATATTTTAATTCGTAAAATTCGCAGAAGGACAGTGCCTGCAAACAAAACTTTTGGGATTTTCGACATCGATCGGCTTCGAGAGGAGAATTTTCGCAAATCGGCGCGGAAGGAAACACTCGCTGCCCGCCTGAGGAAGGACATCTCCAAAGCTCGAGACCTCCTCCGAAGAGGCGCTTTGTGGGCTGCCTACACTGCCAAAAAAATTTCAACGTGGAATCGATAGTATTTGTAACTTTCGTATTTTATGATATACAGTTCAGTTCGTATTTTGTAACACAGTTAAATACATTATATTGATTTATTACTAACATATCGTTGTTGTTGTATTTATTTATACTCGAGTGTACTGAACCCTCTTCGACAGTGAGTTATCCCGCGGCTAAATTTAATATACCCTTACGAGAAGGGTGGAATATTACAGTGTAAGTATAGGTGTAAGTCTATGTGTAAGTCTAGCTGTACATGTAGATGTAAGTATAGGTGTAAGTGTAGGTGTAGGTCTAGGTGTAAGTATAGGTGTAAGTCTACGTGTAAGTGTAGGTGTAAGTATAGGTGTAAGTCTAGGTGTAAGGCTAGGTGTAAGTCTAGCTGTACATGTAGATGTAAGTATAGGTGTAAGTGTAGGTGTAAGTCTAGGTGTAAGTATATATGTAAGTCTACGTGTAAGTTTAGGTGTAAGTATAGGTGTAAGTCTAGGTGTAAGTCTAGGTGTAAGTCTAGCTGTACATGTAGATGTAAGTATAGGTGTAGGTGTTAGTGTAAATCTAGGTGTAAGTCTACGTGTAAGTGTACGTGTAAGTATAGGTGTAAGTCTAGGTGTAAGTCTAGCTGTACATGTAGATGTAAGTATAGGTGTAGGTGTAGGTGTAAATCTAGGTGTAAGCATACGTGTAAGTCTAGGTGTAAGGCTAGGCGTAAGTCTAGCTGTACATGTAGATGTAAGTATAGGTGTAAGTGTAGGTGTAAGTCTAGTTGTAAGTATATATGTAAGTCTACGTGTAAATTTAGGTGTAAGTATAGGTGTAAGTCTAGGTGTAAGTCTAGGTGTAAGTCTAGCTGTACATGTAGATGTAAGTATAGGTGTAGGTGTAGGTGTAAATCTAGGTGTAAGTCTACGTGTAAGTGTAGGTGTAAGTATAGGTGTAAGTCTAGCTGTACATGTAGATGTAAGTATAGGTGTAGGTGTAGGTGTAAATCTAGGTGTAAGTCTACGTGTAAGTGTAGGTGTAAGTTTAGGTGTAAGTATAGGTGTAAGTTTAAGTGTAAGTCTAGGTGTAAGTCTAGCTGTACATGTAGATGTAAGTATAGGCGTAAGTGTAGGTGTAAACCTAGGTGTAAGTCTACGTGTAAGTGTAGGTGTAAGTATAAGTGTAAGTCTAGGTGTAAGTCTAGCTGTACATGTAGATGTAAGTATAGGTGTAAGTGTAGGTGTAGGTCTAGATGTAAGTATAGGTGTAAGTCTACGTGTAAGTGTAGGAGTAAGTATAGATGTAAGTCTAGGTGTAAGTCTAGGTCTAAGTCTAGCTGTACATGTAGATGTAAGTATAGGTGTAAGTGTATGTGTAAGTCTGGGTGTAAGTATAGGTGTAAGTCTACGTGTAAGTGTAGGTGTAAGTATAAGTGTAAATGTAGATGTAAGTATAGGTGTAAGTGTAGGTGTAAATCTAGGTGTAAGTCTAGGTGTAACTCTAGCGGTACATGTAGATGTAAGTATAGGTGTAAGTGTATGTGTAAGTCTAGGTGTAAGTATAGGTGTAAGTCTACGTGTAAGTGTAGGTGTAAGTATAGGTGTAAGTCTAGGTGTAAGTCTAGGTGTAACTCTAGCGGTACATGTAGATGTAAGTATAGGTGTAAGTGTATGTGTAAGTCTAACAGCTAAATGCTACACTATTAAACTTGAATTTTTTGGATGCAGAAAAATGTAATAGAGCGTCTTCATATGCAAAAGGTGCTCCAAATGCGCCCCTACAGCGTCTACAACCACTACAATCAATTCGAAACAGGTTATTGAGTACCTGTTAGTGATGGTACGCTTAGCAGGGCTCCAATTATTATATTTTGATCGACACTAGGTACTATAGTAGTACAATAATCCTTTCTGTAGTTAATTTTTACTGAAAAACATGCTTTTTAGACGTTTTAAGGCACCTTAATACTACACCATAGAACTTGATTTTTTCGATGCAGAAAATTTTACTATAGCAGTTTCATATAGCTAAATGCGCTTTAAATGCACTCCTACAGATTCTACAACTACTAAAGTCAATTCTAAACTTATTATTGAGTACCTGTTAGTATTGGTACGCTGAGCAGGGCTCCAATTATTATATTTTGATCGACACTAGGTACTATAGTAGTACAATAATATTTTCTGTAGCTAATTTTTACTGAAAGAAGTGCTTTTTAGACGTTTTAAGGCAGCTAAATACTACACTATTAAACTTGAATTTTTTGGATGCAGAAAAATTTAATAGAGCGACTTCATATGCAAAAGGTGCTCCAAATGCGCCCATACAGCGTCTACAACCACTACAATTAATTCTAAACTTGTTATTGAGTACCTGTTAGTAATGGTACGCTTAGCAGGGCTTCAATTATTATATTTTTATCGACACTAATTACTATAGTAGTACAATAATATTTTCTGTAGCTAATTTTTACTGAAAAAAGAGCTTTTTAGACGTTTTAAGGCACCTAAATACTACACTATTAAAGTTGAATTTTTTGGATGCAAAAAAATTTAATAGAGCGGCTTCATATGCAAAAGGTGCTCCAAATGCGCCCCTACAGTGTCTACAACAACTACAATAAATTCTAAATTTGTTATTGGGTACCTGTTAGTGATGGTACGCTTAGCAGGGCGAAAATTATTATATTTTGATCGACACTAGGTACTATAGTAGTACAATAATATTTTCTGTAGCTAATTTTTACTGAAAAACGTGTTTTTCTGACGTTTTAACGCACGTTAGTATCACACTGTTGAACTTGAATTTTTTGGATGCAAAAAAATTCAATATAGCAGTTTTATGTAGTTAAATGAGCTTCAAATTCACTCCTAAAGCGTTTACAGCCACTACAATCAATTCTTAGCTACTTATTGTTGGTGATGGTAAGCTGAGCAGGGCTACAATTATTATATTTTGATTGACACTAGGTACTATAGTAGTACAATAATATTTTCTGTTGTTAATTTTTACTGAAAAACGTGCTTTGCAGACGTTTTAAAGCACCTTAAGACTACACTATAGAACTTAATTTTTTCGATGCAGAAAATTTTACCATAGCAGTTTTATATAGCTAAATGACCTTCAAATTCACTCCTACAGCGTCTACAACCACTACAATCAATTCTAAACATGTTATTGAGTACCTGTTGGTGATGGTACGCTTAGCAGGGCTCCAATTATTATATTTTGATCGACACTAGGTACTATAGTGGTACAATAATCTTTTCTGTATCTAATTTTTACTGAAAAACGTGCTTTTCAGATGTTTTAAGTCACTTTAATACTACACTATTAAACTTGAATTTTGTGATGCAGAACAATTTCATAGAGCGGCTTCATATGCAAAGGTGCTCCAAATGCGCCCCTACAGCGTCTACAACCACTACAATCAATTCTAAACATGTTATTGAGTACCTGTTAGTGATGGTACGCTTAGCAGGGCTCCAATTACTATATTTTGATCCACACTAGGTACTATAGTAGTACAATAATCCTTTCTGTAGCTAATTTTTACTGAAAAGAGTGCTTTTTAGACGTTTTTAGGCACCTAATTACTACACTATTAAACTTACATTTTTTGGATGCAGAAAAATTTAATACAGCGACTTGATATGCAAAAGGTGCTCCAAATGCGCCCCTACAGCGTCTACCACCAGTACAATCAATTCTAAATTTGTTATTGAGTACCTGTTAGTGATGGTAGGCTTAGCAGGGCGAAAATTATTATATTTTGGTCGACACTAGGTACTATAGTAGTACAATAATATTTTCTGTAGCTAATTTTTACTGAAAAATGTGTTTTTCTGACGTTTTAATGCACGTTAGTATTACACTGTTGAACTTGAAATTTTTTGATAAAAAAAAATTCAATATAGCAGTTTTATGTAGTTAAATGAGCTTCAAATTCACTCCTAAAGCGTTTACAACCACTACAATCAATTCTTAGCTACTTATTGAGCACTTGTTGGTGATGGTAAGCTGAGCAGGGCTACAATTATTATATTTTGATTGACACTAGGTACTATAGTAGTACAATAATATTTTCTGTTGTTAATTTTTACTGAAAAACGTGCTTTGCAGACGTTTTAAAGCACCTTAATACTACACTATAGAACTTGATTTTTTCGATGCAGAAAATTTTACTATAGCAGTTTTATATAGCTAAATGCGCTTTAAATGCACTCCTACAGACCGTACAACCACTAAAATCAATTCTACACCTGTTATTGAGTACCTGTTAGTGATGGTACGCTGGGCAGGGCAGCAATTATTATATTTTAATCGACACTAGGTACTATAGTAGTACAATAATATTTTCTGTTGTTAATTTTTACTGGAAAACGTGCTTTTCGGACGTTTTAAAGCACCTTAATACTACACTATAGAACTTGATTTTTCGATGCAGAAAATTTTACTATAGCAGTTTCATATAGCTAAATGCGCTTTAAATGCACTCCTACAGATTCTACAACTACTAAAGTCAATTCTAAACTTATTATTGAGTACCTGTTAGTATTGGTACGCTGAGCAGGGCTCCAATTATTATATTTTGATCGACACTAGGTACTAATAGTAGTACAATAATATTTTCTGTAGCTAATTTTTACTGAAAGAAGTGCTTTTTAGACGTTTTAAGGCAGCTAAATACTACACTATTAAACTTGAATTTTTTGGAATCAGAAAAATTTAATAGAGCGACTTCATATGCAAAAGGTGCTCCAAATGCGCCCCTACAGCGTCTACAACCACTACCATCAATTCTAAACTTGTTATTGAGTACCTGTTAGTGATGGTACGCTTAGCAGAGCTCCAATTATTATATTTTGATCGACACTAGGTACTATAGTAGTACAATAATTCTTTCTGTAGTTAATTTTTGCTGAAAAATGTGCTTTTCAGACTTTTTAACGCACCTTAATACTACACTATTGAACTTGAATTTTTTTGATGCAGAAAAATGTAATATAGCAGTTTTATATAGCTAAATGAGCTTCAATTCACTCCTACAGCCTCTACAACCACTACAATCAATTCTAAGTTACTTATTGAGCACTTGTTGGTGATGGTACGCTTAGCAGGGCTAAAATTATTATATTTTGAACGACACTTTGTACTATAGTAGTACAATAATATTTTCTGTAGCTAATTTTATCTGAAAATAGTGCTCTTCAAACGTTTTAAGTCACCTTAATACTACACTATTAAACTTGAATTTTGTGATGCAGAACAATTTAATAGAGCGGCTTCATATGCAAAAGGAGCTCCAAATTCGCCCCTACAGCGTCTACAACCACTACAATCAATTCGAAACATGTTATTGAGTACCTGTTAGTGATGGTACGCTTAGCAGGGCTCCAATTATTATATTTTGATCGACACTAGGTACAATAATATTTTATGTAGCTAATTTTTACTGAAAAACGTGAATTTTAGATGTTTTAAGGCACCTAAATACTACACTATTAAACTTGAATTTTTTGGATGCAGAAAAATTTAATAGAGCGACTTCATATGCAAAAGGTGCTTTAAATACGCCCCAACAGCGTCTACAACCACTACAATTAATTCTAAACTTGTTATTGAGTACCTGTTAGTAATGGTACGCTTAGCAGGGCTTCAATTATTATATTTTTATCGACACTAATTACTATAGTAGTACAATAATACTTTCTGTAGCTAATTTTTACTGAAAAAAAAGAGCTTTTTAGACGTTTTAAGGCACCTAAATACTACACTATTAAAGTTGAATTTTTTGGATGCAAAAAAATTTAATAGAGCGGCTTCATATGCAAAAGGTGCTCCAAATGCGCCCCTACAGTGTCTACAACAACTACAATAAATTCTAAATTTGTTATTGGGTACCTGTTAGTGATGGTACGCTTAGCAGGGCGAAAATTATTATATTTTGATCGACACTAGGTACTATAGTAGTACAATAATATTTTCTGTAGCTAATTTTTACTGAAAACGTGTTTTTCTGACGTTTTAACGCACGTTAGTATTACACTGTTGAACTTGAATTTTTTGGATGCAAAAAAATTCAATATAGCAGTTTTATGTAGTTAAATGAGCTTCAAATTCACTCCTAAAGCGTTTACAGCCACTACAATCAATTCTTAGCTACTTATTGTTGGTGATGGTAAGCTGAGCAGGGCTACAATTATTATATTTTGATTGACACTAGGTACTATAGTAGTACAATAATATTTTCTGTTGTTAATTTTTTACTGAAAAACGTGCTTTGCTGACGTTTTAAAGCACCTTAAGACTACACTATAGAACTTGATTTTTTCGATGCAGAAAATTTTACCATAGCAGTTTTATATAGCTAAATGACCTTCAAATTCACTCCTACAGCGTCTACAACCACTACAATCAATTCTAAACATGTATTGATTACCTGTTGGTGATGGTACGCTTAGCAGGGCTCCAATTATTATATTTTGATCGACACTAGGTACTATAGTGGTACAATAATCTTTTCTGTAGCTAATTTTTACTGAAAAACGTGCTTTTCAGATGTTTTAAGTCACTTTAATACTACACTATTAAACTTGAATTTTGTGATGCAGAACAATTTCATAGAGCGGCTTCATATGCAAAGGTGCTCCAAATGCGCCCCTACAGCGTCTACAACCACTACAATCAATTCTAACATGTTATTGAGTACCTGTTAGTGATGGTACGCTTAGCAGGGCTCCAATTACTATATTTTGATCCACACTAGGTACTATAGTAGTACAATAATCCTTTCTGTAGCTAATTTTTACTGAAAAGAGTGCTTTTTAGACGTTTTTAGGCACCTAAATACTACACTATTAAACTTACATTTTTTGGATGCAGAAAAATTTAATACAGCGACTTGATATGCAAAAGGTGCTCCAAATGCGCCCCTACAGCGTCTACCACCAGTACAATCAATTCTAAATTTGTTATTGAGTACCTGTTAGTGATGGTAGGCTTAGCAGGGCGAAAATTATTATATTTTGATCGACACTAGGTACTATAGTAGTACAATAATATTTTCTGTAGCTAATTTTTACTGAAAAATGTGTTTTTCTGACGTTTTAATGCACGTTAGTATTACACTGTTGAACTTGAAATTTTTGGATAAAAAAAAATTCAATATAGCGGTTTTATGTAGTTAAATGAGCTTCAAATTCACTCCTAAAGCGTTTACAACCACTACAATCAATTCTTAGCTACTTATTGAGCACTTGTTGGTGATGGTAAGCTGAGCAGGGCTACAATTATTATATTTTGATTGACACTAGGTACTATAGTAGTACAATAATATTTTCTGTTGTTAATTTTTACTGAAAAACGTGCTTTGCAGACGTTTTAAAGCACCTTAATACTACACTATAGAACTTGATTTTTTCGATGCAGAAAATTTTACTATAGCAGTTTTATATAGCTAAATGCGCTTTAAATGCACTCCTACAGACGTACAACCACTAAAATCAATTCTACACCTGTTATTGAGTACCTGTTAGTGATGGTACGCTGGGCAGGGCAGCAATTATTATATTTTGATTGACACTAGGTACTATAGTAGTACAATAATATTTTCTGTTGTTAATTTTTACTGAAAAACGTGCTTTGCAGACGTTTTAAAGCACCTTAATACTACACTATAGAACTTGATTTTTCGATGCAGAAGATTTTACCATAGCAGTTTTATATAGCTAAATGAGCTTCAAATTCACTCCTACAGGTACTACAATCACTACAATTAAATTTGAACTTGTTATTGAGTACCTGTTAGTGATGGTATGCTTAGCAGGGCTAAAATTATTATATTTTAATCGACACTAGGTACTATAGTAGTACAATAATATTTTCTGTTGATAATTTTTACTGAAAAACGTGCTTTTCGGACGTTTTAAAGCACCTTAATACTACCCTATAGAGCTTGACATTTTCGATGCAGAAAATTTTACCATAGCAGTTTTATATAGCTAAATGAGCTTCAAATTCACTCCTACAGGTACTACAATCACTACAATTAAATTTGAACTTGTTATTGAGTACCTGTTAGTGATGGTATGCTTAGCAGGGCTAAAATTATTATATTTTAATCGACACTAGGTACTATAGTAGTACAATAATATTTTCTGTTGTTAATGTTTACTGAAAAACGTGCTTTTCGGACGTTTTAAAGCACCTTAATACTACCCTATAGAACTTGATTTTTTCGATGCAGAAAATTTTACCATAGCAGTTTTATATAGCTAAATGAGCTTCAAATTCACTCCTACAGGTACTACAATCACTACAATTAAATTTGAACTTGTTATTGAGTACCTGTTAGTGATGGTATGCTTAGCAGGGCTAAAATTATTATATTTTAATCGACACTAGGTACTATAGTAGTACAATAATATTTTCTGTTGTTAATGTTTACTGAAAAACGTGCTTTCGGACGTTTTTAAAGCACCTTAATACTACCCTATAGAACTTGATTTTTTCGATGCAGAAAATTTTACCATAGCAGTTTTATATAGCTAAATGAGCTTCAAATTCACTCCTACAGGTACTACAACCACTACAATTAAATTTGAACTTGTTATTGAGTACCTGTTAGTGATGGTATGCTTAGCAGGGCTAAAATTATTATATTTTAATCGACACTAGGTACTATAGTAGTACAATAATATTTTCTGTTGTTAATGTTTACTGAAAAACGTGCTTTTCGGACGTTTTAAAGCACCTTAATACTACCCTATAGAACTTGATATTTTCGATGCAGAAAATTTTACCATAGCAGTTTTATATAGCTAAATGAGCTTCAAATTCACTCCTACAGGTACTACAATCACTACAATTAAATTTGAACTTGTTATTGAGTACCTGTTAGTGATGGTATGCTTAGCAGGGCTAAAATTATTATATTTTAATCGACACTAGGTACTATAGTAGTACAATAATATTTTCTGTTGTTAATTTTTACTGAAAAACGTGCTTTTCGGACGTTTTAAAGCACCTTAATACTACCCTATAGAACTTGATTTTTTCGATGCAGAAAATTTTACCAAAGCAGTTTTATATAGCTAAATGAGCTTCAAATTCACTCTACAGGTACTACAATCACTACAATTAAATTTGAACTTGTTATTGAGTACCTGTTAGTGATGGTATGCTTAGCAGGGCCTAAAATTATTATATTTTAATCGACACTAGGTACTATAGTAGTACAATAATATTTTCTGTTGTTAATGTTTACTGAAAAACGTGCTTTTCGGACGTTTTAAAGCACCTTAATACTACCCTATAGAACTTGATTTTTTCGATGCAGAAAATTTTACCATAGCAGTTTTATATAGCTAAATGAGCTTCAAATTCACTCCTACAGGTACTACAATCACTACAATTAAATTTGAACTTGTTATTGAGTACCTGTTAGTGATGGTATGCTTAGCAGGGCTAAAATTATTATATTTTAATCGACACTAGGTACTATAGTAGTACAATAATATTTTCTGTTGTTAATGTTTACTGAAAAACGTGCTTTTCGGACGTTTTAAAGCACCTTAATACTACCCTATAGAACTTGATATTTTCGATGCAGAAAATTTTACCATAGCAGTTTTATATAGCTAAATGAGCTTCAAATTCACTCCTACAGGTACTACAATCACTACAATTAAATTTGAACTTGTTATTGAGTACCTGTTAGTGATGGTATGCTTAGCAGGGCTAAAATTATTATATTTTAATCGACACTAGGTACTATAGTAGTACAATAATATTTTCTGTTGTTAATGTTTACTGAAAAACGTGCTTTTCGGACGTTTTAAAGCACCTTAATACTACCCTATAGAACTTGATTTTTTCGATGCAGAAAATTTTACCATAGCAGTTTTATATAGCTAAATGAGCTTCAAATTCACTCCTACAGGTACTACAATCACTACAATTAAATTTGAACTTGTTATTGAGTACCTGTTAGTGATGGTATGCTTAGCAGGGCTAAAATTATTATATTTTAATCGACACTAGGTACTATAGTAGTACAATAATATTTTCTGTTGTTAATGTTTACTGAAAAACGTGCTTTTCGGACGTTTTAAAGCACCTTAATACTACCCTATAGAACTTGATTTTTTCGATGCAGAAAATTTTACCATAGCAGTTTTTATATAGCTAAATGAGCTTCAAATTCACTCCTACAGGTACTACAATCACTACAATTAAATTTGAACTTGTTATTGAGTACCTGTTAGTGATGGTATGCTTAGCAGGGCTAAAATTATTATATTTTAATCGACACTAGGTACTATAGTAGTACAATAATATTTTCTGTTGTTAATGTTTACTGAAAAACGTGCTTTTCGGACGTTTTAAAGCACCTTAATACTACCCTATAGAACTTGATATTTTCGATGCAGAAAATTTTACCATAGCAGTTTTATATAGCTAAATGAGCTTCAAATTCACTCCTACAGGTACTACAATCACTACAATTAAATTTGAACTTGTTATTGAGTACCTGTTAGTGATGGTATGCTTAGCAGGGCTCAAATTATTATATTTTAATCGACACTAAGGTACTATAGTAGTACAATAATATTTTCTGTTGTTAATGTTTACTGAAAAACGTGCTTTTCGGACGTTTTAAAGCACCTTAATACTACCCTATAGAACTTGATTTTTTCGATGCAGAAAATTTTACCATAGCAGTTTTATATAGCTAAATGAGCTTCAAATTCACTCCTACAGGTACTACAATCACTACAATTAAATTTGAACTTGTTATTGAGTACCTGTTAGTGATGGTATGCTTAGCAGGGCTAAAATTATTATATTTTAATCGACACTAGGTACTATAGTAGTACAATAATATTTTCTGTTGTTAATGTTTACTGAAAAACGTGCTTTTCGGACGTTTTAAAGCACCTTAATACTACCCTATAGAACTTGATATTTTCGATGCAGAAAATTTTACCATAGCAGTTTTATATAGCTAAATGAGCTTCAAATTCACTCCTACAGGTACTACAATCACTACAATTAAATTTGAACTTGTTATTGAGTACCTGTTAGTGATGGTATGCTTAGCAGGGCTAAAATTATTATATTTTAATCGACACTAGGTACTATAGTAGTACAATAATATTTTCTGTTGTTAATGTTTACTGAAAAACGTGCTTTTCGGACGTTTTAAAGCACCTTAATACTACCCTATAGAACTTGATATTTTCGATGCAGAAAATTTTACCATAGCAGTTTTATATAGCTAAATGAGCTTCAAATTCACTCCTACAGGTACTACAATCACTACAATTAAATTTGAACTTGTTATTGAGTACCTGTTAGTGATGGTATGCTTAGCAGGGCTAAAATTATTATATTTTAATCGACACTAGGTACTATAGTAGTACAATAATATTTTCTGTTGTTAATGTTTACTGAAAAACGTGCTTTTCTAACGTTTAAAAGCACCTTAATACTACCCTATAGAACTTGATATTTTCGATGCGGAAAATTTTACCATAGCAGTTTTATATAGCTAAATGAGCTTCAAATTCACTCCTACAGGTACTACAATCACTACAATTAAATTTGAACTTGTTATTGAGTACCTGTTAGTGATGGTATGCTTAGCAGGGCTAAAATTATTATATTTTAATCGACACTAGGTACTATAGTAGTACAATAATATTTTCTGTTGTTAATGTTTACTGAAAAACGTGCTTTTCGGACGTTTTAAAGCACCTTAATACTACCCTATAGAACTTGATATTTTCGATGCAGAAAATTTTACCATAGCAGTTTTATATAGCTAAATGAGCTTCAAATTCACTCCTACAGGTACTACAATCACTACAATTAAATTTGAACTTGTTATTGAGTACCTGTTAGTGATGGTATGCTTAGCAGGACTAAAATTATTATATTTTAATCGACACTAGGTACTATAGTAGTACAATAATATTTTCTGTTGTTAATGTTTACTGAAAAACGTGCTTTTCGGACGTTTTAAAGCACCTTAATACTACCCTATAGAACTTGATTTTTTCGATGCAGAAAATTTTACCATAGCAGTTTTATATAGCTAAATGAGCTTCAAATTCACTCCTACAGGTACTACAATCACTACAATTAAATTTGAACTTGTTATTGAGTACCTGTTAGTGATGGTATGCTTAGCAGGGCTAAAATTATTATATTTTAATCGACAACTAGGTACTATAGTAGTACAATAATATTTTCTGTTGTTAATGTTTACTGAAAAACGTGCTTTTCGGACGTTTTAAAGCACCTTAATACTACCCTATAGAACTTGATTTTTTCGATGCAGAAAATTTTACCATAGCAGTTTTATATAGCTAAATGAGCTTCAAATTCACTCCTACAGGTACTACAATCACTACAATTAAATTTGAACTTGTTATTGAGTACCTGTTAGTGATGGTATGCTTAGCAGGGCTAAAATTATTATATTTTAATCGACACTAGGTACTATAGTAGTACAATAATATTTTCTGTTGTTAATGTTTACTGAAAAACGTGCTTTTCGGACGTTTTAAAGCACCTTAATACTACCCTATAGAACTTGATTTTTTCGATGCAGAAAATTTTACCATAGCAGTTTTATATAGCTAAATGAGCTTCAAATTCACTCCTACAGGTACTACAATCACTACAATTAAATTTGAACTTGTTATTGAGTACCTGTTAGTGATGGTATGCTTAGCAGGGCTAAAATTATTATATTTTAATCGACACTAGGTACTATAGTAGTACAATAATATTTTCTGTTGTTAATGTTTACTGAAAAACGTGCTTTTCGGACGTTTTAAAGCACCTTAATACTACCCTATAGAACTTGATATTTTCGATGCAGAAAATTTTACCATAGCAGTTTTATATAGCTAAATGAGCTTCAAATTCACTCCTACAGGTACTACAATCACTACAATTAAATTTGAACTTGTTATTGAGTACCTGTTAGTGATGGTATGCTTAGCAGGGCTAAAATTATTATATTTTAATCGACACTAGGTACTATAGTAGTACAATAATATTTTCTGTTGTTAATGTTTACTGAAAAACGTGCTTTTCGGGACGTTTTAAAGCACCTTAATACTACCCTATAGAACTTGATATTTTCGATGCAGAAAATTTTACCATAGCAGTTTTATATAGCTAAATGAGCTTCAAATTCACTCCTACAGGTACTACAATCACTACAATTAAATTTGAACTTGTTATTGAGTACCTGTTAGTGATGGTATGCTTAGCAGGGCTAAAATTATTATATTTTAATCGACACTAGGTACTATAGTAGTACAATAATATTTTCTGTTGTTAATGTTTACTGAAAAACGTGCTTTTCTGACGTTTTAAAGCACCTTAATACTACCCTATAGAACTTGATATTTTCGATGCGGAAAATTTTACCATAGCAGTTTTATATAGCTAAATGAGCTTCAAATTCACTCCTACAGGTACTACAATCACTACAATTAAATTTGAACTTGTTATTGAGTACCTGTTAGTGATGGTATGCTTAGCAGGGCTAAAATTATTATATTTTAATCGACACTAGGTACTATAGTAGTACAATAATATTTTCTGTTGTTAATGTTTACTGAAAAACGTGCTTTTCGGACGTTTTAAAGCACCTTAATACTACCCTATAGAACTTGATATTTTCGATGCAGAAAATTTTACCATAGCAGTTTTATATAGCTAAATGAGCTTCAAATTCACTCCTACAGGTACTACAATCACTACAATTAAATTTGAACTTGTTATTGAGTACCTGTTAGTGATGGTATGCTTAGCAGGACTAAAATTATTATATTTTAATCGACACTAGGTACTATAGTAGTACAATAATATTTTCTGTTGTTAATGTTTACTGAAAAACGTGCTTTTCGGACGTTTTAAAGCACCTTAATACTACCCTATAGAACTTGATTTTTTCGATGCAGAAAATTTTACCATAGCAGTTTTATATAGCTAAATGAGCTTCAAATTCACTCCTACAGGTACTACAATCACTACAATTAAATTTGAACTTGTTATTGAGTACCTGTTAGTGATGGTATGCTTAGCAGGGCTAAAATTATTATATTTTAATCGACACTAGGTACTATAGTAGTACAATAATATTTTCTGTTGTTAATGTTTACTGAAAAACGTGCTTTTCGGACGTTTTAAAAGCACCTTAATACTACCCTATAGAACTTGATATTTTCGATGCAGAAAATTTTACCATAGCAGTTTTATATAGCTAAATGAGCTTCAAATTCACTCCTACAGGTACTACAATCACTACAATTAAATTTGAACTTGTTATTGAGTACCTGTTAATGATGGTATGCTTAGCAGGGCTAAAATTATTATATTTTAATCGACAGTAGGTACTGTAGTAGTACAATAATATTTTCTGTTGTTAATGTTTACTGAAAAACGTGCTTTTCGGACGTTTTAAAGCACCTTAATACTACCCTATAGAACTTGATATTTTCGATGCAGAAAATTT
Source organism: Agriotes lineatus (assembly GCA_940337035.1). Lineage (NCBI taxonomy): Eukaryota > Metazoa > Arthropoda > Insecta > Coleoptera > Elateridae > Agriotes > Agriotes lineatus. The sequence goes on from CALNHX010011472.1 coordinate 28,070, forward strand.
TACCATAGCAGTTTTATATAGCTAAATGAGCTTCAAATTCACTCCTACAGGTACTACAATCACTACAATTAAATTTGAACTTGTTATTGAGTACCTGTTAGTGATGGTATGCTTAGCAGGGCTAAAATTATTATATTTTAATCGACACTAGGTACTATAGTAGTACAATAATATTTTCTGTTGTTAATGTTTACTGAAAAACGTGCTTTTCGGACGTTTTAAAGCACCTTAATACTACCCTATAGAACTTGATATTTTCGATGCAGAAAATTTTACCATAGCAGTTTTATATAGCTAAATGAGCTTCAAATTCACTCCTACAGGTACTACAATCACTACAATTAAATTTAAACTTGTTATTGAGTACCTGTTAGTGATGGTATGCTTAGCAGGACTAAAATTATTATATTTTAATCGACACTAGGTACTATAGTAGTACAATAATATTTTCTGTTGTTAATGTTTACTGAAAAACGTGCTTTTCGGACGTTTTAAAGCACCTTAATACTACCCTATAGAACTTGATTTTTTCGATGCAGAAAATTTTACCATAGCAGTTTTATATAGCTAAATGAGCTTCAAATTCACTCCTACTGGTACTACAATCACTACAATTAAATTTGAACTTGTTATTGAGTACCTGTTAGTGATGGTATGCTTAGCAGGGCTAAAATTATTATATTTTAATCGACACTAGGTACTATAGTAGTACAATAATATTTTCTGTTGTTAATGTTTACTGAAAAACGTGCTTTTCGGACGTTTTAAAGCACCTTAATACTACCCTATAGAACTTGATATTTTCGATGCAGAAAATTTTACCATAGCAGTTTTATATAGCTAAATGAGCTTCAAATTCACTCCTACAGGTACTACAATCACTACAATTAAATTTGAACTTGTTATTGAGTACCTGTTAGTGATGGTATGCTTAGCAGGGCTAAAATTATTATATTTTAATCGACACTAGGTACTATAGTAGTACAATAATATTTTCTGTTGTTAATGTTTACTGAAAAACGTGCTTTTCGGACGTTTTAAAGCACCTTAATACTACCTATAGAACTTGATATTTTCGATGCAGAAAATTTTACCATAGCAGTTTTATATAGCTAAATGAGCTTCAAATTCACTCCTACAGGTACTACAATCACTACAATTAAATTTGAACTTGTTATTGAGTACCTGTTAGTGATGGTATGCTTAGCAGGGCTAAAATTATTATATTTTAATCGACACTAGGTACTATAGTAGTACAATAATATTTTCTGTTGTTAATGTTTACTGAAAAACGTGCTTTTCGGACGTTTTAAAGCACCTTAATACTACCCTATAGAACTTGATATTTTCGATGCAGAAAATTTTACCATAGCAGTTTTATATAGCTAAATGAGCTTCAAATTCACTCCTACAGGTACTACAATCACTACAATCAAATTTGAACTTGTTATTGAGTACCTGTTAGTGATGGTATGCTTAGCAGGGCTAAAATTATTATATTTTAATCGACACTAGGTACTATAGTAGTACAATAATATTTTCTGTTGTTAATGTTTACTGAAAAACGTGCTTTTCGGACGTTTTAAAGCACCTTAATACTACCCTATAGAACTTGATATTTTCGATGTAGAAAATTTTACCATAGCAGTTTTATATAGCTAAATGAGCTTCAAATTCACTCCTGACAGGTACTACAATCACTACAATTAAATTTGAACTTGTTATTGAGTACCTGTTAGTGATGGTATGCTTAGCAGGACTAAAATTATTATATTTTAATCGACACTAGGTACTATAGTAGTACAATAATATTTTCTGTTGTTAATGTTTACTGAAAAACGTGCTTTTCGGACGTTTTAAAGCACCTTAATACTACCCTATAGAACTTGATATTTTCGATGCAGAAAATTTTACCATAGCAGTTTTATATAGCTAAATGAGCTTCAAATTCACTCCTACAGGTACTACAATCACTACAATTAAATTTGAACTTGTTATTGAGTACCTGTTAGTGATGGTATGCTTAGCAGGGCTAAAATTATTATATTTTAATCGACACTAGGTACTATAGTAGTACAATAATATTTTCTGTTGTTAATGTTTACTGAAAAACGTGCTTTTCGGACGTTTTAAAGCACCTTAATACTACCCTATAGAACTTGATTTTTTCGATGCAGAAAATTTTACCATAGCAGTTTTATATAGCTAAATGAGCTTCAAATTCACTCCTACAGGTACTACAATCACTACAATTAAATTTGAACTTGTTATTGAGTACCTGTTAGTGATGGTATGCTTAGCAGGGCTAAAATTATTATATTTTAATCGACACTAGGTACTATAGTAGTACAATAATATTTTCTGTTGTTAATGTTTACTGAAAAACGTGCTTTTCGGACGTTTTAAAGCACCTTAATACTACCCTATAGAACTTGATTTTTTCGATGCAGAAAATTTTACCATAGCAGTTTTTATATAGCTAAATGAGCTTCAAATTCACTCCTACAGGTACTACAAACACTACAATTAAATTTGAACTTGTTATTGAGTACCTGTTAGTGATGGTATGCTTAGCAGGGCTAAAATTATTATATTTTAATCGACACTAGGTACTATAGTAGTACAATAATATTTTCTGTTGTTAATGTTTACTGAAAAACGTGCTTTTCGGACGTTTTAAAGCACCCTTAATACTACCCTATAGAACTTGATATTTTCGATGCAGAAAATTTTACCATAGCAGTTTTATATAGCTAAATGAGCTTCAAATTCACTCCTACAGGTACTACAATCACTACAATTAAATTTGAACTTGTTATTGAGTACCTGTTAGTGATGGTATGCTTAGCAGGGCTAAAATTATTATATTTTAATCGACACTAGGTACTATAGTAGTACAATAATATTTTCTGTTGTTAATGTTTACTGAAAAACGTGCTTTTCGGACGTTTTAAAGCACCTTAATACTACCCTATAGAACTTGATTTTTTCGATGCAGAAAATTTTACCATAGCAGTTTTATATAGCTAAATGAGCTTCAAATTCACTCCTACTGGTACTACAATCACTACAATTAAATTTGAACTTGTTATTGAGTACCTGTTAGTGATGGTATGCTTAGCAGAACTAAAATTATTATATTTTAATCGACACTAGGTACTATAGTAGTACAATAATATTTTCTGTTGTTAATGTTTACTGAAAAACGTGCTTTTCGGACGTTTTAAAGCACCTTAATACTACCCTATAGAACTTGATATTTTCGATGCAGAAAATTTTACCATAGCAGTTTTATATAGCTAAATGAGCTTCAAATTCACTCCTACAGGTACTACAATCACTACAATTAAATTTGAACTTGTTATTGAGTACCTGTTAGTGATGGTATGCTTAGCAGGGCTAAAATTATTATATTTTAATCGACACTAGGTACTATAGTAGTACAATAATATTTTCTGTTGTTAATGTTTACTGAAAAACGTGCTTTTCGGACGTTTTAAAGCACCTTAATACTACCCTATAGAACTTGATATTTTCGATGCAGAAAATTTTACCATAGCAGTTTTATATAGCTAAATGAGCTTCAAATTCACTCCTACAGGTACTACAATCACTACAATTAAATTTGAACTTGTTATTGAGTACCTGTTAGTGATGGTATGCTTAGCAGGGCTAAAATTATTATATTTTAATCGACACTAGGTACTATAGTAGTACAATAATATTTTCTGTTGTTAATGTTTACTGAAAAACGTGCTTTTCGGACGTTTTAAAGCACCTTAATACTACCCTATAGAACTTGATTTTTTCGATGCAG
>CALNHX010011473.1:0-31875 GCA_940337035.1 Agriotes lineatus
TCTCTCTCACAACAACAACGGAGGAGGAGGAAAAGAGAGAGATTCTCTCTCTTTTCCTCCTCCTCCGTTGTTGTTGTTGAGAGAGATAGTTGAATCCCGCAGTTCTCTTTAAATCGTCTCCCCATCGCATCTGTGGTCGTCCTCGCTTTCTTGTTCTTGTCCATGGCCTCCATTTGTGAATAACACTATTCCATCTCTTGTCTGTGTACCTCTCATTATGGCCTGCCCATTTCCATTTTTGTCGTGCTATTTTCTGTGTGATATCTTGTACTTTGGTGATGTTCCTTATATGTTCATTTCGTTTTCGATGCCGTAATGTTATTCCTAACATAGCTCTTTCCATAGCACGTTGTGTTTTCGCTAGTTTGTCAATGTTTTTTTTTTGTAACTTACACACACGTATATTAATGATGCTGTTATCCCACTTGTATAGTAAATAACTATTATCTACTCCAGTGGAATAGGTAACTGATTACGTATCTCATTTGACACTATTTCGGTTAGGTAATGACATTGACATTGCACCACTCAGTTAGGTAATGGCTTCATTACCTAACTGAGTGGTGTAATGGCTTTATTCCTAAGTGAAATAATGTCAAATGAATGACATAATCTCATTTGCCTACTAAAATATTTTTGAAAATGACATCTGAAATTTCTCTTAATGCACTTTTCACAATTTTCGGCAGTTGTAGATAAAATTTTATGCAATACATGTGTGATACCTACAGAGCGGAATTATAAGCAAACAATTTAAAAAAAAGTGTTTAAAAAATCCCCAAAAATGTTTAAAAAAGAGTTAATTTAAGCAAAAAAAGCGATTACGCTTACAAAGAAGCTTTATCATAAATTATAAAAAGTCATAAATGGAAAAAAATCATTTTATTCATTGTACCGACTTAACTAATAACAATTATTCTGAGAAAAAAGTAATGTAACACTAAAAAAATTAAATACAAACACAATTAATAGAAAACTTTAAATGCAACACACATAAAATAGAAAACCCGGGCATTAAAAAATAGTCTTTCCGAAAGAACTATTTTGTAATTTTTTCAGTGGTATGTTAGATTGTATCATCATTTTGCAGAGATCGAAATTAAACTGCGCTTGTTTCCTATTATCTGAAGTAGATGCAAACGAAGTCACAATTGTCTGTGGTTTGGGTCATTTTTATATTTCTTTAATTGTTCTTGATGCAAAGTGGTTTTTACATGCAGAATGACGTATTTTTTGTCGCACTGAATCTAAATTTTTTAAATCTTAGTACCTAAATAATTTTAAAGAACTTTAGAAACTCTTACTATTTTAATACAAACTTTGTAAAATAATTTATTGTTTTCATATTTTAATTCATTATGGCCTCTGATCCATTCGTCTACAGATGTTTTCTGCTTAGGCATTATGATATTATGAACGTAGAAAAACTCTCGGGCGAAGCAACACACAAGGATGATATGCATATAAATATCCCCAGATTGGCCGTATCTCTGTGGTCTGTATTTTGAATTAATATCGTACAAAACGGGGAATAACCGAGTTTTCTACGTGTGTGTTAACTAAAACAATTCAAGAAAATATATCAATATTTTAGAAATTCCCAAAAAAACCTCTGCACTGGCTACGCAAAAAATTCTCGCAAACAAACCAAATTAAAATATTTTATTATAAAATGAATTATGGGCGGAAAATAAATGCAAAAAACGGAAACTTAAAAATAAGTACTTGCACAATAATCCGAAATATGCATAAAAAGGCAAAAAAGCGAAAAAAGCATTAACAAGTTAGTGCTAATTACTTCAATTTCCTACTTTTAATATAGAGGATAAGCTTAATGCTTAAAAATCCGCTCTCTAGTGATAATGCATCATTAATATACTTGTGTGCTTACATAACTCGTGCTTCGCACTTGTTTGTAACTTACACGCACGTATATTAATGATGCTCTTATCCCACTTTTAATCCCTAGAGGGCTGTGGAATTATTTTGTCAATTTTGTTGGCAGTCGTGGTAGTAAGAGTGGCATGGTATATCTGTCAGTTTAAGGTTATATCAGGAATGTCATTTTAACAAATATAAAGATTCTTGTTCAATACATAAAAATGTTAGGAACAAAAACAACTACATACATCTATTCAAAATGATTTGCCGCATTTTCCATACACAGCACCATCTAGTGCTCAGCGCTAAATATACTGTAAAAGTTAAGTTTATCTGTGAAAATTGTATAGGTTATATTATTAAGTAGCTTTACGCATCACTGCCAACATAAATTCAATTTTTTTAAAATCCACAGCCCTCTAGAGGTTAAAAGTTTTCGATCATACGGTAAATAACTATTACATTGCTACGCAGCTCCCTTGCTGATGTAAAGTGAAATTTTCATTTACCGTCCATTCCAAAATTTTCTACAAATTGATTTATTATTAAATTGATTAGTTAAAACGCTTGGTAGCTTCACATTTTTTTAAATAATATTTTGTAACTCTGAAGAAGAGCAGTGACGCTCGAAACGATCGTCAGTGATTAAAAAAATTCTAAAACTAGCAAGTGTTTTAACGAATTAATTCAATAATGTTTTACCAAGTGGCACAAAGTATTAAGATTTATGAGTAACTCACAAAAGGTTTTATAATAATAATAATAATCTTTATTAACGGTTATCCAACCATTTCAATACATAGTATATACGAGTATAATATGATATGTTGCCACGGTTTATATACGAAAGTGAGTAAACAATAACAATTACTAAGTTTCAACTAACACTATAAATTATAAACTAAATCTTATTAAGAAAACGCAAAAAATATAATATTAGGATACCTCCTGTATTGTTACATTATTATATGACATTACGACTTATTTTCCTATTTGTCGCCAATGTTATTTCATTACTTACGACCTAGAGAAGTTATTTTTAAATTAATTGAACTAGTTGGAAAATATATCGACATTGCACTGATTTCCAAAACACATCATGCGTGAAATCGGTGCATTTACGGCATAGTTTTGACTATGAAAACTCACCTTAAACATATCATCTGATCTTGTTATCCTATTAGGAACTAAAAACATAATTTTTCCTAAAATATTCGGGCTATCAATGTAAACATGCAATAGTTTGTATAGAAAACATAGAGCATGATTTTTTCGACGTATTTGCAAAGTATCTAAGTTGATTATGTTACGTAAGTAGTCATAGCCTGTTAACTCGTAATTAATTTGTTTTTTAAATGCAACATACCTGAGAAACTTATTCTGAACTTTTTCGATTTTTTCAATGTTAAAATTGTAGTAGGAAAGCCATATCACACTAGCATATTCGAGTATGGATCTTATAATGCAGTAGTAGATGCTTTTTATACTTTCTATGTTGGTAAAATCAGGAGTATGACGTATCATAAAACCAATAAGTTTCAATGATTTATTTTTTATGCTGTCAATATGGCAATTAAAAGTGAGTTTCTGATCAAATATAATTCCTAAATCTTTTATTTCATTTGTTATCGTTATACTGGATCAATTTAGGGTCTAATTAAATTTAATAGGTTTATTTATTCTACTAAATGGCCAGTATTATAAACGATCAATAAATCATCAGATAACTATTTGTCGAGTAAATTTACTTCCCTAGTAAATTAATAAGCAAATAAACAAAAGGGTTTCAAAATTTGTTTACTAATGAATAAAATGTCATAAGCACTAAAGTTTTGATGCGCTTTTGTTTACTTTAATAGCCGAATAAAGTTATTTTGCGTTTATAATACGCAGATCTACGGAATAAATTAATTTATTCTCAAAGTAAATTTTATTTAGGAAATAATAGTATATTATATCATGAGGGACTAAAGTGCACCATTTAATCCCGCGAGTGGAGTTTGTTGCCTCGAGGGCGAAGCCCGAGGGCAACAACCACTCAAGGGATTTAGGCACTTTAGTCCCGAGGTATATACGCTATTTTTTGCACTTTTGGGAACATTATCATCAAACATTTCCAAAATTTGGAATCTGTCAATTTGGAAACTGACAATTATAATTTATTACAAACTGAATTGCAGCAGGTCCTGGATAGCCTGAATCAGTTGGCAGTACTGAAGTGTATTGTTAGTATATGTCAAATTCGAGATTTGCAGGTTAAGTTTTACGTCAGTGTGTGTCAGATGACAAACCAAACCTAACCTACTAACCTCGTGTGTACATAAATTTACCATAGTTACGGTATCATTTTTACTTTAGTCCCTAGGGATTAAATGAGTTACTTTAGTCCCTAGGGATTAAATGATCTACTTTAGTCCCTGTTTACGGGGACTAAAGTATCAACTTTAGTCCCGGAAGTGCAAAAAAAGTTTTATAATACCGAGCATTAATCTAATTATTTTGCATTTGTCTATATTAAGCTGCATACTATTTGCAAGGTACCAATTTTGAAGTTGAACGATGTCATTTGCATTTTGCAACAATCTTCTTTTGTTGTTATGGAAGCATATAGTTTTAGGTCATCAGCGAATAGTAAAACTTTTGAAAATGAGAAAACTTCTACAATGTCATTTATAAAGCAGTTAAACAGAAGTGGAGACAAATTGGATCCCTGTGAAACACCGGAAGAAACATCAATTACATATGATATATGGTTTTTAATTTTAACAACTTGCTTACGACAATCAAGAAAACTTTTTATCCAACAAAGCAGACTACCGTGAATTCCCAGAGCTTCCAGTTTGGCCACCAGGATCCCATGGTCCACTCTGTCAAAAGCTTTGTGCAAGGTATGTGTAAACCGCATCAACTTGTAGTTTATTCTCATGTGCATCAATTATGCCCTGTTTATAGATTAGTAATTTTGTAACGGTTGATCTGCCTTTCACGAATCCGTGCTGATATTCAGAAATTAAGTTGTTTAAAGATAAGAGACGTTATTTCAGTGACTATGGCCTCGAATATTTTAGGAATGCAAGATATTTTAGTTATAGGTCGATAATTTTGTATGCAATGTTTATCATCTGATTTAAAAATAGGTGATAATGTTTCCAGATATCAGGCAAATATCCAGTACGTAAAGATGTGTAAATAAATTACATAATATTTAGTTTTTCCATTTGTTCAAGAACCATAACTACGTTAATGTTCAAATTCCCGTAATCAACAGAATTTTGAAAATGTAATTTATAATCTGAATTACTTCCTTTAACATAAACAGATGAAAAGTGAGAAGCAAATAAGTTTACAATATCTTATGGGTTGTCAGAATCAATATTATTTAAATACATGGTATTAGGAAGTTCATTTGACCCAGGTATTTTTCTGATATGGTCCCAAAAACTACTAGGATTAGACAACACACGATTCTCAATTTCCCTATTGTAATCGGTTCAACACTTCATAGCATTAATTTTACATTTTTCTCTTAATCTACTAAATTCCATACAGTCATTCATACATCTAGTTGTGTTTTAGTTATTTAACCAACAAGTTCTTTAATGAAGGCGATTAATAAGCGAAACTGTTTAAATCACGAAGGAGCGATAGCGAGTGAGTGAGTGGAATAGGGACAGAAACCTCAACCACTTTTAAGAGGGGGCATAACAGTAATTAAATTGCCTGGGGTGTCGGCCATTTTGATTTCGTCACAACCCATTTTTGGATTTTGAATTGTCGCCATTTTGTTTTAAGCGGCCATTTTGAATTTTGATGCTAGTGCCGTTTTGGATTTTGAATTGTCGCCATTTTGTTTTAAGCGGCCATTTTGGATTTTGATGCTTGTGCCGTTTAGGGTTTTGATTTTGCTCGCGCCATTTTTGGATTTTGAATTAGTCACTCACATTTTATTAAAAAAAATATCTGGTCTTCGCCGGATTCGAACCTGCTGCCTTCGTGTTGCGAGCCTTATAACCTAACCACTGAGCTATAGAGGCTTGTTATAACTTTCTCTTTGGACGTCCATCACTAGAATGCAAGCTGTTTGAAGTGTTGCTCTGTATACGTCACGCTTCGCACTTCCCCTCTCACAATCATGCTATTTCTCTCTTGCATTCATTTATCTTTGTCGTACTAACTGTAAGGTTATGCCTTGGACGTTCTAAAGGCATATTTTTTATTTATAAACTGTTATGCTCCATACCGGATTCGAACCGGCTGCCATTGTATTGCGATCCTTATACACTCACCACTGAGCTGTAGAGGATGGTTATAACTTTCTCTTTCGAAGTACATCACTACTATGTAAGCTGATTGAAGTGTTGCCTGTTTAAAAATAACCTTGGCTGTTCTAACTCGGATTCGATCCTGTTATCATTGTATTGCTATCATCATAACTTGCCCACTCGACTATGGCGAATGGTTAGTACTTTCTCTTCGATGTGCGTCACTATGCATGAAAATAACCTAAAGGTATACTTAAAAAACATATAAAAGTCTGTAGTAGATTGTTTTAGAATAGTATCGTAAAAACAGAGTGTAAATATCCAGCTATCGATTGTAGAAAAAGATCCTAGAAGGAGATTCAATAAACGTCAAGATCCAAGCGAGACGCGTGGTCAAGCTCCTTACGCTAGGAAATCTGGTGAGAACATGCAGTTTTCAAGTAAAACCCGCAGCCGTGCATCCCCGACTCAGCTAACAGTTACGTCTGAGGATTTACAAACGTTCATTGATGAAACACTTCCATTATACAATATAACCATGGACATGTCAGCAGGGGCCAAACATAACAGCAGTTCTTCACCCGACCTTACATTTTTTGCATCAACCTTCTTTTCCTACATGGCTAGGATTTATGACAGAAATTACTTCAACTATGCCATATGCGAAGTCAAGGGTTCTCGCACTACCTCCGACCCAGTTAAGTACTATAGGGGAACCTGGGGAACATTCGGCCCCTAAGCAGATTTTGTTTAATAAAAAGAAGATTTTTTGTTAAAATTAAACAATTCTTGTTTATTTAGGAAATATACACTATTTGTAGCTTATTTGTAGAATATTTAATTTAAAATTGCATTCTATATGAGTGAAAACCATATTTAATTAAAATGGTGTCAATGGCCGAATGTTCCCTGTGTCCGGGGTGCTTTCGGCCATGCAGAGGGGTACTTTCGGCCATGTATGAAAATTTTATGGGGTTTAATGAACATTACAAGGTAACGTATTTTAGATGATTTATTTAAGAAAACTGAATCAATTTACAACGAGAGTACCAAAATTGTAACAAAATTTTAAGTGAGACGCTGTTCTTGCAGTCCCACATCTCGAGGGTGGGTATAATTTGGCGATTATATCTTCATTTTCCACCTCTGATGTGTCCTCGATTACTGGAAAATAAAATGTAGTGGATAAGCCCCTTCTTCTTAAAAATTTTACAGTAGAGGTATCTTTGTTAGTATTTACAACTTGGCCTACAAAGTGGACCATTGCGTTTTTTACTGGAAATCTAATCTGGACAAAATCTCTTCCTTTGAAATCTTTACTATTAAGTTCTGTAAGACTTTCCAATTCATCGCTGATGTCGTCATCTGAATCGTCATTAATCGATATTTCTAATTCACTAGAAGAAGATGAGTATACTTTTTCAAATATATTTTTTTTGTAGCACATTTCTTCACAACTGTTAGCATTTTTTGTTGATTTGAAACTAGTAATTTTTGTGTTACAGCTTTCTTCTTTTTAAGATATTTTTCAGTTTCTATATTTTCTAGTCTTTCCTTTTCTGGGGTGTCCCTGTAAATTCTGGATATTCCTGGGTGTCTTTTTGTTTTTACTGCCTTTTTTGTTACTTTTGGATACGGTCGTACCACTTCAGGTGTTACTTTAACTCGTTTTGGAGTTTTATATAAACCACTGCAAGACGGTGTATTCCAAATATTATTTATTTTCAATTCTTCATCTTCCTGAACCAAAACTTCTTTAAATAAGTTCTCGCCTGATGGTTCTTTTCTATTTTCATTATTAGTTACCATATCTGTTGTGGGCGGCTCTTCAGTTGAATTTTGCGATTGATTTTCATTTATAACTTTGTTTTCTTCTCTTTGTTTGTGAATGTCTGTATTTTCTGGTAATGGTTTGTCTGTAACATAGGTTGATACAAAATCTTCCTCGGAAAAAGCTAGCCTATTTAAAAGCCAAATTCCTGGTTTCTTGAAACTATTAATGATATTACTTGCAGTAAATGCCCTTAAAAATGCAATGTTTATTAAATGCGCAATATTTCGTACAGAAATTGTTTTTCCAGGATTTGATGTTAGCCAATCATTAAAAGATACGCTACAATAGGACTTAAACGGCCTGAATACGCCAACATCAAGCGGTTGTAATCGATGGGTTGTATGAGGCGGAAAACTGAGCAAGCATATTCCATTTTCCTTGCAATATTTAACGCTGTTCAAACTTACATGGGATTCATGGTTATCTAGCAACAATAATACAGGGCTATTTGTTGTACATTTAGTGTGAACCACAATGTGCTTTAATACTTCCGGAAATAATTCCGATGTCATCCAGCCTGATTTGTTTCCCAATACAAGACTCGAAACGGGGGCATTTACCATAAAATCGTCTAAATTTCGAATCTTAGGGAAAACGTAAACAGGTGGTAAGAATTGACCAGCCGCGTTTATGATTCCGATGAAAGTAACTAATTCTCCCCGTTCAGCAGATGTTACCTGGGAGACTTGCTTTTTACCAGAAGTAGAGACAACTTTCACAGGCTTCATAACAGTAGTTACGCCAGTTTCGTCAAGGTTGTATATTTTCTCAGGTGGAAACTTAAATCGGTCGAGAACTGATTTATAATTGTCAAAAAACTGATTAACTTTATGTTTGTTAAATGCAGTGCTTCTACTTAAACTGGTGCTTTCAGGCTTGCGTAGCGAAAGCGTCTTATGCCTATCCATGAAGCCTCGTCTCCACCCTTCCTTAGCCTGTTTTCCTTCATGCCATTGCGCTGGGATAGTACAATTTGGAAACGCCTTAGCATACTCGTACGCAAGCTTTTCTATGTCAACATATGTAAGGCCATAGTTAATGTCCGAGGGTTCCCCGGGTTCCCCTACTGACCGTTTTGTCCTACGCAGTAGATGAAAGCAAAAAACGTGGGCAATCTACGTGCATCATGACCTTTGACTAACCATTGTGTATAAAAGCAAAGGACATCGTACTACTAAACAACACTGAACACGGAAAATTTACGACTGTCGTTGTCAGATTGGGAGGATTCCAGCTGTTAATGTCGTTCTTGGGATCAATCGGATTTATTATGGCTGACAATGAACTTGCAGAATTATGGTCAACTGTATACGCTTCTGCATCTGTTACTAATATACTTTCGAGCCATGCATACGCAAGAACGATTCGAGCTCATTGTCTTAATTTTTGAGCTATGTCTATGATAATATTTAATGAAATTGATGTTTCAAAATAAGACAAAGACTATATCCAAGCAGGGTTTTTTTACAATTTGTCGTTCAGAAAAACATTGGTCCGCAATTTGGTCGGATATGACTATTGAGCAAACGCTCATGAGATGCATAAAAAGTCTTGGCAGTCTGGATCGTGGAAGAGCGTTTTTCAAAAAGTGTTTTGAATAAATGGATTCTCGGAATGCCATCTACTCACCACGTATGCAAAGCTTTGTAAAAGTATTGCGGTATCACACCAAGCACCACAGATCAGCATGTAGAAATGAAGAACTCAAGAATACAGACAGACGAACAAGATTGTCTGAAATTTGAACAGTGGCTCCGGAAACACTCTCCATTCAGTATTACAAGAATCTTCGCTTGGTTACATGGGCGCCGTTAGAAAACTTCCCACGGGGGGGCAAGATTTTCTTCGAAATTGAGATAAGATAATTAAATTCTCAGAGGGTCTAAAAAAGAAACTCGTTTTGTGCATGTAATTCAAAAATAGGTAAATACATAGAAATACGTATAAAAGAAACAAAATATATAATTGCAAAAAGTAAAAAAATCCAAAAATACATACTTAATACCTATCACAAATGTTAGATAAATAATAAATCACCAACTCTTTAGCTTTGGGCAAAACAAATACCTATAATACTAACATTACTACTACTAATATATACATATATATAATAATTAATAACAACAATAAATATTCATAAAACAGAAAAAAATATTACACCTTCAAGTTCAAAAAATAGTCTCAGTCTCGGTCATCAAAAAGAAATTTTAAGTTTCTCCTTTCCAAACCGGAAAAATCAATGACTTTTTGAATTATAGCCATTTTATTATTTTCAACGTAGTTTCTGTGCACACTAATAAGACACAGTCCAGAAAGGCGATTTTCGCCCATTGTTGACCTAATCCACTTCTTAACTGTTCTGAGAGTGCTAAAAGACCGTTCAACTGAGCATGTAGTAGGTGGCATAATTAAAAATATTGTAAATGTGTTTTAATATTAGGGAAAAATGTGCATTCCTCACTTACAAGTTTTGCAATATCTTCCGGATACTCTCTATCTTTCCACACTTGCTGCCATGTGGTATATTCTGCCTTTAAATTTTCCACCAAAAATCTTTATGAAACACATTCCAACTGAATGTCACTGAGAATCATTCCTTGTTTAATTATTGATGGATGAAATCGTGACAACGAAAAGGCTAATGTAGTATCAGATGTAAATCTAGTTTTAAGAGAAGTTATTACCGAATCTAAATAAGGAATAAATACAGAAATTTTGAAATATTCTTCTGCCGACTTATTCTGAATATTTGCTCGATTGATTTGGCGTGCGACTGTCCGTGGAGCCTTAATTTCTACATCCAGTTCGTTGGCAATTTCTTTACACTTTTTAAATATATCCGAGAAAATAGCATCAACCTTTTCTCTGTCATTTTCAAACATAACGATCAGAGAGTCAATATGATTTTTTACGGAGAGTAAATCAATGGAAATCCCTTGTAGTTTATTTGTAACTGGTTCCAACAATGAAGAATATTTTGCAATAATATTAAGGCAAATAATAAATTGGGGGGAGGATAGAGAGCATAATATTTGCTGAGCTTTTGATTTCGTTTTTGCATTAAAGTTTTGGTCTGTAGACATATTGCTTAAGGCAGTTGTTATGGAAAGAAATTTTTCGTAAAAAAGTCTAACAGATTTATATTTTGCTGACCATCTGGTCTCACACAACAACGGCACATTTGGTACCAGGTTTCGTCTTTTTGGACTTTTGGAATTTTATTGCTTCCTTGATAACGCTTACTGAATTTTGAACAGCTTGAACGGAATTTAGGTCATTAATAACTAAATTAAGTTTATGGGAGGAACAATGAAAAAAAGTTGCATTAGGATATTGATTTCGAATTAATTGTTGCACACCGTTATCTTTGCCGGCCATTGTGGAACACTCATCAAAACCTAACCCTACAAGTCTGTTTAAATTTAAGTGGAATCCCTTCAGTGTATTTAAAATTGCACTGGAAATAGTTTCAGCATCCATTGCTTCTAATTCCGTAAAACCAAGAAACTGCTCATTTACAATATTGTTTTTATCTAAGTACCTGATACCAATTAATTGAAAGTTGCTCCTTGCCGGCAATGTCTGCTGTTTCATCGGCTAACACAGAGAAACCAACGCTGTCGTTGGCTTCATCTATAACATGTTGTCGAATAACATTTCCACATAATTCAATTATTTCGTTCTGCACCTAATGCGATGTGTATTTTGCTTTCTTAGAGCACGTTGTTAAGTGATTTTCTAATAATTTGTCGCCACTTTCCACTCTAAATTTCAGGAGCTCCCCAAAATTTCCATTTCCTTTGCCTCTTAGTGCAAAATCACGTTTTCCGCACAATAAAATTGTTGAAATAATAGGTACTAGTTTTTTTCTATTTTCTTCTATTATTTGCCTTTCCTGATCGTTCAAGAGTTCAGTCACATTCTGACCAGAAAGAGTTTTAATAAAATTTAATAAAATTGTTTGCCATTAAAACGGAATGGCAGTGCCACTGCGACTTTATATGTTTTTTGGCAGACTCGTGTATATGCTTATAATCTGTAATAGTTATTTATTTAACAAGTTCGGGAAGTTAATTTTCCCGAATGAGCACTTTGTTTGCAGCACGACCGAAGGGAGTGCTGCATCTAGTGCGAATTCGGGAAAATTCTTCCCGAAAGAGGTAGGTACAATGTTTTTTGTAACGAATAACTCAAAATATTTAAAAAAGTTAAAAAAATATTATTTAGTGTTTTACAACTTTACTGAGTTGGCAGCACAAATTACAAAATTTTTATACGTATCCTAGCACCTGTTAGCTTTTGTTGACGTTTACAGCGCCCCTGGAACACACAATTGCCATAGTTTTTGTGGGAAAGTAAAAAACACCCCGGTGCGGGAATAGTATATTATGGGACAAGTGGTTGAAATAAAATTTCAACGTTGAGAGTGGTTTTTTTCAACGAGCGAAGCGAGTTGAAAAATGTAACTCGAGACGTTGAAATTTTATCAGCCACGAGTTACATATACTATTTTTTCTACGAATTTTCACCCATTTTAACAAATTAATGCACTTTAGAAAAAATTAAACATAAAGTGACATTTCTCTTGTCATCAATTGAATGTCAAACAGTTTGAAATCCCGGTAGTCCGAGCATTTCAATCTCTAGTGGTTGAAATGTAACTTCAACCACCGGGATCAATGTCAAAATGACTGATTTCAATGTCATGAGTAGAAAATAGTATATTATGGGACAAGTGGTTGAAATAAAATTTCAACGTTGAAAAAAGTAACTCGAGACGTTGAAATTTTATCAGCCACGAGTTACATATACTATTTTTTCTACGAATTTTCACTCATTTTAACAAATTAATGCACATTATAAAAAATTAAACATAAAGTGACATTTCTCTTGTCATCAATTGAATGTCAAACAGTTTGAAATCCCGGTAGTCCGAGCATTTCAATCTCTAGTGGTTGAAATGCAACTTCAACCACCGGAATCAATGTCAAAATGACTGATTTCAATGTCATGAGTAGAAAAAAGTCATTTTCGGCGCATCGGGAATGACCGGGAAATATGAATTTTGAAATCATGAGTGCAAAAATTCTTTTACGATGAACGCTCCTTGAAGACCCCTTTTGACGGGTGGTTTAAAAAGAACGCAATATTTACAAAGTGCCCCTTTCAACTTTTTAGAATAAACCATCCACTCATAATGGTTTAACCATTCTCGTCTAAAATATATTTTGTTTTCTGGGGCATCCTTTTTAAAATCATAATTTTCAATGAGTGTACCTGGATTAGTAAGAAGAATATATTTTTGGGAATCACTAATCTCTAGCAATCCTATGCAATTGCCTAAATCGTTGGTATTTTGCATATTTATGTTCTGGGATGTGCTGGGCGAGGCATGATCTACGATATTAAGCTCAGTTTTAAAACTTGGCTGGTCTTCATTGCTTGGCTTAATTTTTTTCTTTGGTGGGGATTTCTCGCCTAGATTGTCTGCTTCGCACGAAGATTTTACGTTGAAAAACGCTGAATTTGTCTATAAGACAAATAAAACAATCGGTTATTTTAGTGTAATATTGTGTACTGTTGTACTAACTATCGTAATATCCAGGGACCGTATTTATAGTATTTTACAGTAGAAGTCCGTTAGGATAGCCTTTACTGCCGAGCCAGAGAATTTGTGAGGCGAGCTCGAAGAGCGAGTCGAATAATACTGGCGAGGCAGTAAAGGCCCTAACGGACGTGTATTGTACAATAGTTTTTGTAATACCTACATACAATTCGGTCATATCTATATTTTTCTAATTTATTTTCATCAAAACGCTAGGTTTGTGTAATGACATTTTAGAATGATTGAGAGTGCGTAGAACGTTGCAACTGTTGTTTATAAATGTCAGTTATTTCCAATTTCGTGTATGGTTGTAAGCACTTTTAAGTTGTAACCAGTTCGTAACTTATGACATCTGTAGAAAATTATGAAGATATTCCTAAAGACGTTAAGATTCTGAATGAGCAAGTTATTTTAGCGTATGTTCAGGAGTTATAGCAGTTTTTTGCGCCTTCTTCTATGTGGAGTTGAAGGCTTGCTTGCTGCTGGATTTGTGTGACAAACGTCACTTTGACGTTTGGCACACAATTTAGCAGGCCGTGGTCTTTACGGACACTTTTTACGGCCGGGCCGTAAAGAGGTTGCTTACGCAGTAGTAAACAGTACTTAAAGAAATATTTAACAAGTAGGTATTACAAAAAGAATTTTACGATATATATATGTCATTTCCAGATCAGTTCGCCTGCTCTAATTGCATAAGAAAAAATAGCAGTTGAAACAAACTTGGTGCATTGCTAAAGTATCTAGGGCACATCGAGTTGCCACCTTTTTGTGAAACCAAAAAAGCACAGTTATTGAGAAATTTGTGAATAATAAAATTGGAAAATAGCGCCGCAGACAAAATATTTTAATTTTTCAAGGGCAAACGACAATTATTATAGTCTCTGCGAAAAATAGGTTTTGTGCGAGATATCTTTAATCCAGAATATGTTCTTATAACGGGTTATTTTAAAATACAAACGCAAATAAAACCATCATATACAGTTCCGTTGCTTTATTCTAGACATACCAGATCTAGAATGAGGCTATGAGAAAATTTTATTTCGGAAAAGTCTAAAATCTACATTGGCTTGTAAAAAGGACAATTTAGATAAAAAAACGGACAGGTGGCAATCCTAAGGGCGGGCACACCACGGTCAGACTAAATCCGTTAGTGGGCATTTTATTTGTAAAAATTGCATGCACAGATATCAAAAATAACAAAATCATTAGGTTCTTTACTACATATTTACATTATGGTTTGGGCATGGAACACACAAAATAGTGAACTGTTAGTAGTAATAGAAATACACAATAATGCTGACAAAATTAATTAACAAATAAAATAATAAATGCAAAAAATATACATACCGTATAGATCGGATCGTAAGGGTGGAAGCAATTTACGCCGACTTCTGTAGATGTTTTTTCTCATACGCTGCAAATCGCCGTGAACAATCTCATTTCCATATGTCCCAGAAGCCATGATTTCCCTTCGAATTAATTTGATTGGTTTCTCGGTCAGATCTTCCGTAGCTGCTCGCTTAACACCGTTGCTAATTGCTTGAAAAGCAATATTTGCGGAGGCACTGACCATTTTGCCCAGTTGGCCTCCTCCGATTGTGATTATGTGCACCTTCTTCAAGAATTAAGAGCGTTTTCTCTTCATTTGTAGTAATTTTAGCCTTGCATGTCCTAACACTACAACGCCAAGTTTCGACACCGTCTTTGCCACTATATCCAAACGAAAACTTAACATTTCTTAACACTATTAAATCTCGACGGCGCTGGCTCTTAATAACTTCCATTTTAAACTTCCAAATAACCACCCCTTCCTCTTATCCAAAAGATTTCTAAAGTTCCTTATCTAAAATTCTTAGAAGCCGGATAATGTGCTTCCTCGCGAGTCCCTTGCCCAGTTGACCCCTATACTTACAGGTAAAAATTAAGTAGCGGGATTATAGAGTTGACCGTTTGCCCAGTTGGCCTGCAGCCAATTTTATTGACTCAAGAGCAGGTACACTAGGAAATAAATTGGAAACATCAAAATAAGGTAATAAAAAGTTATGTTTAAAATCAACTAGCTTCAAAACATTTATAAGCTCCAAAGAGTTATTAATAGAATAATGGCTTTTATAGTTAATATGATTTCTAAGAAAATAATTAAGAAATGATGAAATTTTTGAAACAGGTGTGTCGATAAATGAGCAAACTGGTCTAATAGTAACATTATCTTTGTGAATCTTGGGGAGGCCATATAGACGAAGCATCATGGGATTCATGGTTAATAATTTATAATAATTAATGTCTAAAGTCAAAAGTGTTTCACGATGGCTATAAACAATGGACCTGACCAAGCTACAAAATGATTGAAACGAAAAGGATTCAACGTTAACCATCTCAAAATCAGGGGAGCTCAAGAAGTCCGAGCCTTTGTTTAAATAATCAGTTTTGTTCAAAATTACCAAACAATTCCTTTTATCAGCCTTCGTGACCAATAGATTGTGATTTTTGATCTTCTTAATTAAAATTATTAAATTGAAATGACCTGTGAATTGAGTTTTATTATTATTAGATATATGAGTCTTGCATTTGAATCTATTAAAAGTGAAATCTTCAGCAGGAAACCTGCGATTTATATCGTCAAAAAGATCATTCATCCTTCTTGTAAATGATATAGTGCAATTTGCATCTTTTAAATGTGTGTACACTTAAACTGGTAAAACGTTAGTCCATCTGCTACACTATTGCTAAATACCTGAAAATATTAGTAGTAGATAAAACTGAAAATCTAACATCATCCGAAATAATTTAGTGCAGTACCTGCGTAGCCAATTTAACTCGCATTTTCAGTAAATTTGAAGGATTTATATGCCTCTCAGTTAATTTTGGACAAACTGTCAAATTTTCCGGTAGTTTTGTATCAATATGCAGCCGCTTTTCATAATATTGCCACCCTATAATTCCTTCGGGAGTCTACAATAAGAATTTTAATAAACATACATTTAGGTTGTAACGCTAGCTTCCGTTTGAATTTGAGTAATTTAATATAAAATAATATATGCAAATTTAAAAGTCGCCGACCTTTAGCGTTATCAAGAACCCGGCGTGTTCCAGGGAAATGACCTAGCGCAGACCGAAGTTCCTCCCGTGATAACAGCGCGAGAGGTACGACGCGCGCCGCCTCCCCACCTAGAAACTTTGCAAGACCTATAAAACCAGTTGCAGAGCTGATTTCAAGAGAGATTACAGATTTTCCTCCAGCATTCATTCCAGCAAACACCTAGTTCCCGATTATCCCCCAGTCCTTCATCCTGTCCCAGCCCCGACCATTTAACAGAGATTTTCCTTCCAACAGGTCGTCCTTTCAGAGAGTTCCTCCGCTGACTCCACCAGTACCTGGGGAACCGTTCCGAGGTTGGGTTTAATTCAGTGGTCCCAAAAGGACGTCTGAAACGCCAACTAATTTCCTTGTGGAAATCCTGAACAGCTAGTTTAATTCAGTGGTTCCGAAAGGACGTCTGAAATGCCAGCTAATTTTCCTGTAAAAACCTGAAGTTGAGTTTAATTCAGTGGTCCCGAAAGGACGTCTGAAACGCCAGCTAATTTTCCTGTGAAAAGCCCGTACCGAAATCCGTTTGCAAACCAGCAATAAATAACGAAATATTTAAATCCCAGCTCCCCTTGCATTTCAAATTTGACACCCCGCTATCCAAGCAGAATTAGAAGCTACCAGCTATCTAAATAGCTTTACCTGTAGTAACTATTAAGATTTGCAGCAGACAGCGCATCCAGGAACCCCACAAGCTGGGCTCATGAGCCGATGCTAGCATCTCCGCCGAACACACCTGGAGTTTTGGGAGGTTAGCGACCTCGAAAATCACGTCGATTTGATAAATGGTTTTCCGAGCGAACCCCGCCGTGCGGCGGATATCTCGGGAGTGTTTTCACAGCAAACTGTAGTTACCTAAATAGGGTGAGCACTCGCGTTAATAGTTTTAATTTGTTAATTGTTTACAGAAACCAGAACCCGTAAATCGGAAAACTTGACAGACTGCACGGCGTCGCCATAAGCGCGCAGCTCGACTCCGAACGAAAACGCCAACCATCCACGACGCTCCCGAAGCGGAACAGCTTCGACGTCGGCAGGCACCCCTAGCACGGCTGCAAAGCTGGTTGCAGCATCCGCAGGATCAAACAACGCCGTTTTATTACACGAATGCTTATTTTTTCATTATACATCATATTTTCATTATTACATGAACATTTAATTTTGTAACATAGCTAAACAAAATAAATGGTTATACAGGATACTCCGTTGGTGTTTTCCTACTTATTTACGTATGTCTGAGTGAACAATTGAACATATCTCCGATTTATGAGCTATCCCGTGGTAAATAAATTTTACAACCCTTTATAAGCAGGGGCTAGTATTACAAGGTAATATTAAATAAATAAATGGAGACACGTCTGATTAAACAACCGGTTTCTAATACATTTGATAATGTGCGGTGCATCTGGAAAAAAAAATAAACGACGGGAATCGTTCATTGGATGCAAAATTTTATGAACAGAATTTTGGAAATTTCCTGTTATGCCGAAACTTGGTTCACATTTTGCGATTTGTTGATGCTCCATCGCACACAATTCCATCAATAATAGCTCCACATTTTCGTAATTTGTATTATTTGCAATACTAATTGAGCTAAGCATGTACGAGTTATAGGGCCCTTAGATGCAAATACTGCAACAGGCTGTGCGACATTTTCAGACAAATAAGAAAACATAAACACCAAACCATGATCAGCCAGTTTGTTGGTTGTTAAAGCAGTAGCTTTACTATTTTCCCCAAAGTCTTCACGTTTAAATTTATACATTGTCGAACATGTATTTCCTCAAAAATTAATATTCCGTAACATTGATATTGATTTTTTTCTCTCATTTTTTCCCCAAATTCTTCGAAAAAACTATCATCTAGGCCAAATTTTAATTTAACTCATGAAAGATATCCTCTTATAGTAGAAACAGCCGGCAGTGGCATAAATTCATTGTTTCTTAAAAACTTGTAAGTTGTTGGACATCGTATATGTAATAACAAACATAAAAGCAGCCATTCCGAAGTGTAACGTTGTGATGTTTTCTTATTGTATTTACAAGATTTAATACATTCACTAATCAGGAGTTTCTGGGAAGAATGTATATTTTTATCATTCTCAATTTTTTTTAGTATTTGTTTTTCGTCCAACTCTTTCATTTGCTCTTTCACAGCTGTTAACTCTTTCATGAGTTTCAGGTTTTTTATTTGAAGTCTCTTTTGGGATTTTCTGTTCCTTTCAATATTTCTGCTATATGCTCGTTTAAGCACAACGACTTTACTAATTAAACATCTACTTTTAAATGTTCTTATATTTTGTTTTATTTTTCTAGAAAACGAGCACGTATATTGATAATCAGACAAAGCAATGCGTTCTGCAGCATATATACAATTTTTATGTCTCCATGCATTGATAGTTTCATCCTTTGTATAATGTACGCTATGAAAATTAAGTGCTGCATTGTCACCATCGATGCCACCATTACACACTTCCAAATTATCAAATAAGACGACACAATTTATTTTCTAAACCTTCCGTTGTTGCAATATCTCCGAATGTTAAAATATTTTTTAAGTCTACCAGTTTTCCGAAAACATAAAATTGAATTTCCTGGTCGTTAATAATTGCTTTTTCCTAATTACAGTTTGATCTTTATTTAAAATCATTTCAGATAAGGAAATAGCCCTGTTTTGGGAAATTGAATCCGTAACGTAGTGAATGCCCCACGATTTTGATGGTAATTTTACTGCAATGCCATTCCAGAGGCCATCGAAAAACTGTATATACCGGGTGACAATGAGACTAGGGCCATGTTTATATCTTCTTTATTTATGAATCGATTTGGATAAAATTCTATACCAAGATACTACACATAATTTGTGATTGGCGGATAACTATAGTCAAAATGACTGACTTCCGGTTTTACCGGAAATGATACTAACTTTGATTTTTTAAATGCAATACCCTGTATATTTTGCGTTTTTCGGAATCTACGAGTTAAATTACATATAATCGTCTTGACAAATTTCAATTTTTTAAACAAACAAATTTTTTTTCAATTTCTATTTTTTACCATAGAAGGCCTTGACTTGGAAAAATCTATTCTAATTGACTCTAGCAACTCTTAATAATAGCTATTTTATCAATAAGGTCAATAACAAATCTTTAATAAAAGAATATAATTTGCTAAACTCGTTTTTTAAGAAAAAGTCACTTTTTTTAAATGGCACCTACTAAGGGCCATCTTGCCATTAGATAGAAAATGCAATTACCAATCTAACGATATGTATCATGCACTACTTTATCTTTATCTGAAACTGAAAATTAATTAATTAATTATTTGTTTAAATCTATTTAAAAAACCAATGTTAGTGTAACTTCCGGTGAAACCGGAGGTGACACCAACTTTGGTTCTTTAAATAGACCACTCTATATGTTTTATGTTTTCGTAATCTACGACTCAAATTACATACAACAGTGTTGCCAAATTTGCCTTGGTATTATTAGTTATTACATAAAAATATTTAAAACAATAATTAATTAATTAATTTTCAGTTTCAGATAAAGATAAAGTAGTGCATGATGCATATCGTTAGATTGGTAATTAAATTTGCTGTTTAATGACAAGATGACCCTTGGTAGGTGCAATTTAAAAGAAGTGACTTTTTCTTAAAAAACGAGTTTAGCAAATTATATTCTTTTATTATAGGTTTGTTATTGACCTTATGGATAAAATAGCTATTATTAAGAGTTGCTAGAGTCAATTAGAATAGATTTTTCCAAGTCAAGGCATTCTACGGTAAAAAATAAAAATTGAAAAAATATTTTTTTGTTTAAAAAAATTGAAATTTGGCAAGACTGTTATATGTAGTTTGACTCGTAGATTCAGAATAACATAAAATATACAGAGGGTTCCATTTAAAAAATCAAAGTTAGTATAATTTCCGGTAAAACCGGAAGTCAATCATTTTGACTATATCTATCAGCCAATCAGAAATTATGTGTAGTATCTTGGTATAAAATTTTATCCAAATCGATTCATAAATAAAGAATATATAAGCATGGCCCTAGTCTCATTGTCATCCGGTATAATAAACCTAATTTAAAGTCATATTAATACATGAATCCATGTCAATAACAAAAAATAATAAGACCGATGCTCTTTACATCCTCGTCCCTACTTTCTGAATTATCTACATTGCATTTTCTTTTTTTAGATATATGTTCTTCTTTATGTAGTAAAAGACGACGTTTCTTTATTTCTTTTGATAAATATTTGGGACAGTTCGGAAATTTAGTAGAAATTGCCGTATCCGCAAGCCGCGGCTTTAACAATTTTATCTAAAATGTTGTAAATTTCAAAATAGTAAATAAAAATGTAATTTACGATTTATCGGCAAAGTACTTACAGTATGAAGCTCGTTTGATATTTCTCTCAAATTTCATTTTCATTAAAATGTTTTGCACAGACATGGTCTTTTTCAGTCAACACTCTGTCTTTTCGCGGTATTGCTTGCTGCCAAGCTTGAAGTCTATTTTTTGGTATTTTAAATAATGTTACTTTTTCCTTGTTACTGTCGTAACCACTATCACAATTGGGTACCACACACTTCCTTCCTATGATTATCACATAAATGCACCTACTAAAAAACAACGACGCCTGCACGCAGCAATAGCAAAATCTGCTTGGAATACATAAGTAGGAATGCGACAGATACAGGTTTCCGGACAACTTTCTCTTAACAAGTAGGCGCTTGTCGTGCTACCTCCCATATCGATTACCGTGGTATTGCAGTGCGTTCCTTCGGTCCTAGTTTATGCAATGCACGAAGCAATTCTGAATTCTTGATTACGTCTCGCGACATCACTAATGAATTATTGTAAATTGCTCTGTGTCAGCTGTTTTATAGCCCTTCTTTGGAATATAAATATAGCACGCACCATCTTGTCTAAAAATTGATGTTCGGTATCGTGCAATGTCTGGTGTGTTCTGTTTTAAATCGAATAACAAATAACCGTGAGGCTTAGTTGTTGCATTTTCATATGCGTCCTGGAGCAAAGGAGGATTTTCTGTACAGATCTGTCTAGCTAGATGATTTATTTGAGCTCTATCTCGGGGGTTTTCAACAAGAATAATGTAATGGGCATTTAGGGAGATGTCTCGCTGACCTTTTCCTTGATGGAATATGTTTTGAGTTATAAAAAACACACTCAGATTACGGTGGTGACATCCCTTAGTAAAGATGTCAACAAGGGAACAGTTCGCCTCTCATTAAATCATCAATTATTAAGAGAACTGGTTCCGATCCATCAAAAGAATCCATATTAGGGAGACCTTGTTGAAATTTTACTAATGTTCTTAATTCTGTGTACAGGGGTTGCCATTGAGCGTAACACCAGACGATTTTTTTGAATTTTACATTGCAGAGCTTGGCCATATTTTTTAAGAAATTGCCTGAGCTTGACGGTCTTGCCACAATGGCTGAAAACGGGTGTGAAAACTGGAACTCCATTTCTGATACACTTGTTGCAACAGACTAATTTAAAATTATTGTTGCAGCTATTTTAACCTAAAGTTTTGTCATAACTAAAATCATGTAGTATAAGAATATTTTATTTCAAATTTCTTACATTGTTTGATTAAAGTAACCGCCCTTTGGTAATTGCATTCTTAAGTTTTGAAAATTACTATATTATTCATTTCGAAAACAATATATTAAAATCAGACAAGGTAAACAGCTTGCATAGTGATGGACTTTGGAAGAGAAAGATATAATCATCCTCTATAGCTCAGTGGTTAGTTTATAAGGCTCGCAACACTGTGGCAGCAGGTTCGAATCTGACATGGAGCATAACAGTTTTTTAAATAAAACATGACTTTAGAACGGTCAAGACAGCCTTACAGTTAGTACGACAAAAGATAGAGAAGTGCTTTCAACGAATACAAGACAGATAGCACGATTGTGAGAGAGAAAGTGTGTGGAGTGACGTATAGAGAGCATTGAGATTATTAATCGCCCATTAACAAACGAGTTGATTAGAAAATTTTTCGTTGACCGCAAAATCTTTTTTTTGTGGCGAAAAATTTGATTAATACAACTAACGTCCATGCAAAATATCATCAAAACGTCAAAATCACAACAACAATTAATTAATGAAAAACAGTGTATTAATCAAAAACAGTGTATTAATGACGTCTATTAATCCATCCTTTTTTAGGAAAAATAATCCATTATTATTGAAATTAACAGGTGGTCAACGAAAAATACTTTTTATGTGCAATTGTTTTCTGATTTACTAGATTTCTTAATTCAGCCGTAAACCAAATGGGAAATTTTGGATTTTTGTATATTTTTTTAGGAATAAAGTTCTCTATAGCTTCATATAAAATAGAATAAAAGTTTTCCAAAGTACCATTATAATCTTCGCAATTAAAGACATTGCTCCAGTTAATGTGAGCTAAATAATTGTTCATTGTAATATAATCTCCGTTGCGATAATCATAATAGACATAATCAAATTGCATAGCATTTAAGTTTGTCTCAGTCTGTATATTACATACTAACACTGGATGTGAAATGTCAACAGGTAGCAGTAAGTCGTTTGCTAACGATACTTTAATTTGATCTAAATCCGAAAAAATTAAATCTAAAAAATTACCTTCAGAATTTGGAAAGCTATTTAGCTGTTTCAAGTTCAATAAAGCCGCAGTCGCTACTAAAACAGATTCTTTCTGATGAACATCACCTTGAACTTGTTTAACACTTATTTCGTCGTTGAACCATCTAACTTTCGGTAAATTAAAGTCACCACATAATAAAATCTTAGAATCAGGATAGTCCAATCTTAGTTTGAGTAGAGCCTCCCAATAGCTTCGTATAATTCAGCTTTAGACTGTGGTGAAAATAAACATTGCCTAATATGGTTGAAAACTTGCCACAGGATATGCGAACAAATGCTAGTTTAATGTTATCAGAATTTATTTTATTTTTTCGACGGATGCTTATCGACTGCGATCATCACTCCACCTCCTCTGCAATGGACACTGGTGCATGCATTACGATCGCATCCAAAAATTGTAAGATCATGCAGTTGAATTTCATTGTCAGTTATTTGTTCATGTAACCAGGTTTCAGTTATTAGAATTATGTCATAATCCGCCATGGTGTTAACTGCAGAGTAAAGCAGCTTTAATTTCGTTCTAATTCCTCTGGCATTTTGGTAGTAGATAAGTGAATGAGAAGATTTATGTTTTTGGTGTTTACTGAGGATTTTTGAATCAGCATTTTTCACAATGGCAGGAGCTGCATTTATGTATTTTATGGTAACATTGGTTTCGCCAGTTTTTATTCTCTGTTTCTAATCTTCTCTAAGTGACTTCAAATAATCTCGTTGCATGGGAGTCAAATCATTATTAATTTTAATGCGACTGTCCTTAGGAATGTTTCGTTTCGCTTTCAAGACCATTACTGCATCCGTATCGCGTTTAAAAGAAACTTTTATAGGTCTACAATTCTTATCAGATTTTTTTGCCTAGACGAATTATGGTAGATACTTCAAAATCCTTTCCCGTTATGGTATTTATTTAATATTTCTTTAATTTTCTTCGTATCATCGGACTCCTGTTCAGGATAAGTAGTCGCAGGCGACTCATTTACATTATACACAATTATATTGAAGCCCTCAGGTTTCTTTCCTTAATTTCGGAGATAATCCTTTCAGTGATTGCTGATGTTACAGAATGAGCATTATCAGTCGATTTCTGTTTTAGGTCGTTGACTTCTTTGGTTAAATTTAGAATTAATTTCTTTAGTTCACTAATATCGTCTTTATCCTTATTCTCACAGCTTGGACATCGATAATGAACATGACGGTTTGACGAAGATAAGCAGGCGACCTCCGCACGAGTTAACCCGGAACACGTAGTGTGAATCGGAATTGAACAGAAATCACATTTAATTTCTTTATCTGGATTCAGCGTTTCATTACAGATAAGGCATGATTTAATCAATGGCATAATTGAACAATTATTAGCAGTTCAGCAAGTGGCACACACCACAAAAATGCATAATACCTACAATAAGGCTGTTTACGCTCAAAAACTAAATAGGTAATAACGCTTACTATTCAGTAACCTGAACAGGCTATAGGTAAACCTATTGTACTACAACAAAAGGCTACTCTAAGAAAAAGCTAACAAGGGTACTCAATGAAAAACTTACCATATATATCTGTTGCGCGTTCAAAGGGAATGCACTTTATGAATGCGACGACTTTGATAATAACTACAATCAGTCACTAACAAATAACTCGCACTGCACGTCTTAACACTAACAGTTCGAACGGTGAAGCAAAACACAAGCGTCTGCGTCCAGAACCCTTTTTTAGATTTAAAGCTTCGCGCATGCGTATTTAACATAACGATGTGTGTTTTCTATTTCATCAAGAGAAGTCACATGGAGTACTTGTTCTTGAACAAGTTGAAGAAGTTTTTTCCTTCTCTCCTCAACTTGATGCGCTACATTATCTACAGACCTAGTGGTGCTCAAAGACTTCACTAACCCAGAAATATCTTTTGTTGTTTTATTCGTGTCGATAACTAGGTTATTTTCTACAAAAAAAGAAAGTTTTGACATTTTTGCGAGTTCATGATAAATAAACTCAAGCATACTAACTAACTGCCCATTGAAAATCTGCATTTTTGACAATAACAATAATAATCACTCTAAAAATATCACACTATGAAATGTCTATTATGTAGGTAATTGTCCTGCACCATTTAGCAACCAAACCACAACCCTCAACACAACCACAATTAAATGATAATTATTGTCGAATTGTAACACGTTAGATATTCATTTTGATTCCCTGCAGACGTTCAAAGCTAAACTTTACAACTGTTATTCTAGTTAAATGTATACTATTATAGTTCTCGTTTTGCATTCCGGCTTTTGATGAAATAATTGTGTTTTCTTTCTATTATCGATAATGTTTGCTTTCGTCAGAGAATCTGTAATTTTTATTTTTTAATTGTGGGTTGCTGTAATTGAGCCTTGTGCTTGTTGTGACCCCGAAATAAATAAATAAATAAATAAATTATAATAGTTACTTTCTTTAAAAAAAATATTGTGTTAAAGTTGGCTGTTTAAGAATTATATTATAGTGTGGACTCTATTAAAACAAACAAACATAAATATTGTTAAACTCCATTTAAGCTCAATGTACAGAATATTTCAATGAATAAGTAAAAGGCAAACTTTTTCACCTGATAAGACATCTTGTCCTCTTTGATTTCTAAAACTTGGGAGCTGCTTTATGAATCTACAAACTAAGTGAACATGTTTGCACATATTCCACTGAATTGAACTATCAAGACACGTACAGCTGTACCGATGAATGCATGCGTTACACTCATCACAAATCAGCTTACAACTGCAATCCGATTTTATGTCTTGCACTTCATATATTTCATTCCTGGAAGTTGATGAAACAAGCCATGTCATATTATCGTTTTGGACAACTGTACCAAGGTCCAGACACAGACTATTCTTGTGCCTCCGCCTTAAGGGTACTTAATTTAGTGCACACCTTCCCCTTGTGTAGCACTATCAATCTTTCATACAACTTGTCTCTGACAAACTTCATAATTGCCCCTATTGCTTTGTCAAGTCTCTTAACGAATTTCCCATACAGATATATGTGCTTTATAGTACGGTGCATTAGTTCTAAAAATTAATAAACAGTAACATATTAATCAATAAAATTGTAACATACAAGATAGATGTTAGTATTTTACCACAACAATATCAATCATTAGGGAGACACTGCACATCAACGATACAAGCCCGATATAATGATAAACGTCATGTGATTAAATAAGATATTATGTGGAAATTTTAAATATTATTTATTGTTAAAACGCTTACGGTTGTATTGTATATTATATTGAGATCACTGAGTTTTAGTTTTAAATACAAATTTAACGTGAAATAATTATTGATCACAAAAAACTTTACTCGAAAACAATTTTATCCGAACAGCAAATTGTCAGCTTAAAATAAACGGCTGGGCTTGCCAGGTGATGAACGCAACCATTTGTTAGCGTTGCCCTCCGATTCTTCAGGATACAGTGTCGTAGGCGGTTACCCAGGCTAGGGTCAGTGGAGGTGCCGTGTACAGTCCTCGCTCGAATGCCAAGATCGAAAATGAGCGCCACTAATTTGTTGCTGACTGCCTATTACGTCGACACTTTTTCCAGTATGCCCCAAATTAGAAAGGCAATAACGTAGATTTGTGCGTCGGAAGAATCGTGATACCAAAAGAAAGGTAAAACCATTAAAAACCAAATAGACATAAGCTTAAGTACCAAGGCTCTATTAGAATTCAAGAAAATAGTACAACTATATTTGTAGAAGCATCAAAATACAATAAGCCCAAAATATTATATACAATGTAATAATAAGTAACCCAACGTTCAAGTACACAAGTTATCGGCAAAACTTACTAAACCGGCAATATTCCAAAATACGAAGCCATATAAGTATAAATACGACGAGATATGCCAAAGGTTTAATAAAAAAAAGAACCAAGTGTTCTCTGCAAAACAAGAATTTAAATTAAACAATCATTCGTTGTTTATTTCTTTTGTGTGAAATGTATGCCCTTCTGTGATTAAGTTCACTTACAATTTCCAAATACATAAACTATGAATTGTCAAATCAATCTAGTTTCAAATCATATTTAGCATTAACAACACATTTGGAAAAATAGTATTAAATAACACCTAGGGCAGGGAAGCCAGAGAACGTCAGGTGCACGGTCGCACTGTGATAAGGGGAATAAAACTTATGTATGGTGTATTACCAATTGCATGAAAACAGTACGACGTCTCTCTAACCAAAGAACACAAGATCTTGTTTTCTAGCCCGATCACAGTTCTAATAAAAGGGTACGTATATTTTCTAATAAAAGAAATACATAGTTACGTAGGCTTTAGTAGAAATTAAATTCTGTTTCATTAAACTGCGAACCTCAAGTGATGTCAATACCGTAAAATGTGCAATTAATTTAAATAAGTGACATCGGGGCACACAACAATAACCGGTGCAAGATTGCACGGGGGCGAGAAAGCTTTCTGCTGAAGAACACGAATCGGCAAAGCAATTCAAAACACGATTCGATACGTGAAGCTACCTGCAGGCAAGATATCCTGCTTTTAATTAAGGCAGTAGAAAACTTTCCGTTAAGGATTTATTCTTCATAAAATAAAATTGGATTTAGGAGATTCAAAAATAAGCATATTATTATAAATTGAGTGCACGACCTTAATATCGCAGAATCTCAGCATTCAGTCCAATAGCACCAGTAACAATTCTGCATCGATGGAATGTTATGGACGAAGAACTGCATCGCCCTGGGGTGCACGGATTTCCAACAACTTTCTTCTTAAGGGTGCAACAGTGAGATTCTACAGGAACAAGCAACTGATTTGCCATGTGGTTACAAGGTTCATAACAGCTGTATGAAGTGTTTGTTTCCTCTCACAACTAATCAGTCTGTACTTCCTCGAATATTGCGGTTAGAGAAGATTATTAGGGCGTATGGAGCCCCTTACTAAAAGCGCTTGGTGTTATCGCGCTGTATTTTCACGCCAAAGATCCCCATACGGGTAAAATCTATTTAGTAATAATCATATAGATCTTAATTGCGGCATCGATTCACAAATCCAAAATTGACAACCGTAAATAAAGGCTGTAATAATAATCGAACACCACCTGCTAGCGTGAAAACTTAAAGTGCCATCGCTTCGAGAATTCCACAATTCTGGTCAAAGATAACGCCCGAAGACAGCCGGAGCTCGGCGCTCGAGATATCAAATTTAATTTTGAAATTTAAACTGACCAGGCAAAAGGGACTGCAACCAAAATGCATCACTGTAAAGCTGGAAAATTTGCACCGTAACAATCCCCCCCCACTACACTGTAGACCTCTCCAACGGAGAGAGGTAAAAAAAAAGAAAACGAATAGACTCATATGAAGAGGCTAGAGAAGAGCCACGATGGTCAGCCAAGTGGCAAAAAGATCCAACAACACCAAACCATACTCCCTTCAATGAGTTACTTATCTTAAGTTGAACCAGCCGTCTAAAAGTAGGACTGGGGAACAAGCCTACTAAACAAAAAAAAACTAACACAGAAGATGGCAGCAAAACAAGAACAGGTAGAAGAACGGTACTGCTTCCTACTATAATAGCCACTACGCATCTCTGACAGGGGCCACCTTGAGGTCTTTGGCATGCCAGGAACCTTGGAATACCTTGCCATCTGGATCTTTAAGTTGATACACATAAGCAGATAATTTTTTGTGTATCTCGAAAGGACCTACAAATTTGGGGGCAAGCTTGGCCGTAAACTTGTTAGCGGCGTCCGAGAGGACAAAGTTCCGACGCCATACAATATCACCGATTTGAAAGGAAGTAGGACGTTTCCGAAGATTATACTGTTTCTTGGACAACTCATATGCGTGTTGTAGACGAGTTTTAATTTCATCAAACAACTTCTCAAATGCCTGCGCACGTAGATGCAAATCTTTATCTCGATCGAAGGACAATTCCTCGTTCAGAGGTCTAGTCTGCGTTGGTTTCACGACCATTTCGGTGCCAAAATTGATAAAGTAAGGCGTATGGCCAGTTGCTTCATGTTTTGCGGTACGCAAGGCGCACGCAACCTTCGCTAAGTACTTGTCCCAGCTCAGGTGATTTTTCGAGACATAGGCCGTCAGCATGGTCTTCACTACTCGATTTACCCTCTCAGTAGGATTCGCCTGAGGATGATAATATGCTGTATATGAAATTCTGGAATTATATGTGCTAGTGAGCCGTTGAAATTGCCGGCTGCGAAACTGCACACCATTATCGCAGACGATCCTCTCTGGAACTCCAAATAAAAGAAAGACGTCATCCTCGATGTGTTTAGCCACTCGCGACGCAGTAGCATTGCGCATAGGAAACATTAATGAAAACTTGCTGAAAAGATCTGTGACCACCAATATGTACTTGTAGCCTTGCGTAGATCTAGGCAAGGGTCCCATAATATCTGTGCAGATAACTTGCCAGGGTCTGTCAATTTTCGAATGACCACCCATCAAACCAATCGGGGCTTTTTGTTCAGGTTTGGTAGTCAGACATACCTTGCAGTGGCGAATATAAGTAGCCACATCCGAGCGCATTTTAGGCCAATAAAATTTCTGGGCAATGCGGTTCACCGTCTTAAAAACCCCAAGATGTCCTGAAGTTGGTTCGTCGTGGTTTTCCTTAACACATCGGCTCGCTGATCCTTGGGAACCACTTGCTTCCAACTATCGCGTACAGATGTTAAATTAGGATGAGACAACGGCACATGTTTGTATAGCTTCGAACCCACGATACGCCATTGGGGAAATTTGTGCGGTTTATTTCGAACACTGGACAACATACCAGTAAACCATTTGTCAGTGGAGACTGCAGGTTCAGCTTTAATAACATCTATCACAGGAACCGATCGAGATAGAGCGTCCGGTAAGATATTTTTAGCTCCAGGTCGGTGCACGACAGTAAAATCGAAAGCTTGTAAACGTAGTAACCATCTAGCTATTCGGCCTGATGGGGACTTTATGGTTTGCAGCCACTTGAGGCTGTAGTGATCGGTAATGACTTCGAACGTAGTGCCCTCCAGATACGGTCGTAGCTTTTCGATTGCGAACAAGACTGCGAGACATTCGCGCTCAGTGGTACTATAGTTTCGTTCTTGAGTAGTCAAAGAGCGGTTAATGTAACATATAACTCGTTCGCCATCAGGGTGTTTTTGAGTTAATACGGCGCCAAGTCCAAAACCAGAAGCATCAGTTTGAACTGAAAAGGGAAGACTGAAATCGGGACAGGTAAGCACCGGAGCGGATATCAGATTATTCTTGATGGTGTTGAAAGCTTGCTCGCAAGCATGATTCCAGACGAATTTCTTATTCTTACGCAAAAGTTCTGTTAATGGCGCAACGACGGTGGAAAAGTTCGGTACAAAACGTCTATACCATGATGCCATTCCAAGAACCCTTCTTACCTCCGCTACAGTTGTCGGAATGGGGATACGAATAATAGCTTCAACTTTTTCTGGGTCAACCAAAAGCCCGCGGGAGTTGACTACATACCCTAAATATTTTAACTCAGGTTTGCAAAAGTGGCACTTGTCCTTGCTTAGGGTGAGTCCCGCATTAGTCAATCGTTTAAGAACTTCTCTGAGCACACGAATATGCTGTTCAAACGTAGACGTGCAAATGATTATGTCATCTAAGTACGAAAACACATGTGGTTCCAAATCAACACCTATCACTCGGTCGATCAGCCGTTGCCAAGTCGCCGGGGCCGTATGCAACCCAAACGGCATCCTTTTAAATTGGTATAATCCGCGATTAGGTATTGTAAAGGCCGTCAAAGGGCGAGAAGCATCGGCCATTTTAATTTGCCAATACGCCGACTTGACGTCTAATGTGGTTAGATAACTAGCATCTCGGAGCTTATCAAGAGTGTTAGAAACATAAGGGATAGGATAAGCATCTCGATCACTGACCTCATTCAATCGGCGGTAGTCTACGCAAAATCGGTACGAGTGATCTTTCTTGCGTATCATAACTATAGGAGAAGCCCACGGTGAGTTAGAAGGCTCTATGATGTCATCGGCGAGCATTTTCTTGAGTTCCTCATCTACTTGGGCTTGAAGAGCTGGTGAGAGGGGATAATACCTCTGTTTAATAGGGGGAGAGGAAGTAGTTATAACATGTTCGACCAAGCTAGTGCAGCCGAGCTTACCAGATGAAGAAGCAGGAAAGGCTGACTTAATGAGATTCTCTAGTTCATTGCGCTGGGCGTCACTAAGATCGCTAGCAGAGCGTATTGCGTCTATGAAGACGTTATCGGGTGAAGTCGCAAATTTCCATTCACCACGTCGTAAATTAGGGATGACTCCCATGCCCTTCCAAAAATCAGCCCCCAAAATTAATGTGTGTGATAAAGTGGGCATTACCAGAATCTCAAAAATTCGAACTTGGTCTTTAAGACGAATCGGAACAGAAATCGTCCCTAAAACCTTGCATTCTTGGCCATTAGCAACCGTACAAGTAGTGACTCGCGAAGTATTTAATTTACAGAGGGGTTTCAAAATTTTCCAACCCTGTTCACCCACAATAGTTCTT
>CALNHX010011474.1:0-31867 GCA_940337035.1 Agriotes lineatus
AGGAGCTGCGGCGGCGCCCACCTAAAAATAAGTGAGTCAGCAGTGTTGATGGAAACAAGTACATACATGCATACGGGACAGATACGTAATCGGAGCAGCCGCTCATTCATCCCATATCTATTTTAGCGGAGTCATCGTCACACATTCGGCTTTTGGCACCGTGTCAGCGGTACAAGCTTTTTTCGGCTTGTAAGTCGAGGAACTGCATGCACAACCAAACAATTTATGGGGCTTTCACTCCTGTCTCGCATTTTCGGATAAGGTCGCGTAGCTAAAAATAACGAAACAAGATCATCTGTACAGGCGGCGAGCACCATTGCTAAATTTCTCCAGATTTTGTTTCCATAGTGTGCATTATTAAACGGTGCCCCATCATGTTGAAAACATGTATGCCAAAATGTGGACGTTGCATCGAAGATGGGGCACCCTGTACACGGGTCAAGGTGTGTAAGGTCTGCTTGTCGATTTATTGTCTGGAATGTTTTAGAAAGTTGATAAGGGCTCTCCGGTTGAAATGCTCCACGGCCAGCCTTCTTCGGAGTTCAAAACGTCCACGGAGTATTCCAGCCTTCGAGCACGTAGTCCAATTAGTGCTTTCCCCAGTTGACCTATTATTATCTCACATTTGTTGATGTAAACAAATCCGAGGGTATCGCACCAGACTGCAGCATCTTCACGTAGCTGCGCCCTATTTATGCCACGAAAACAGAACGGTGAGCTAACGATACCTTTTGCACGTAGCCGGGAGCCGGGATCGTTGTTCATCCTTGCATTTTTGTGGCAGGAATTTCGGTGCGGATAAACAGGCTCTTAGATTATGCTGTAAACACACATATCTATCTTCCGGATACAATGCAAAAATAGAGATTGCGCAAAATGGAACCTTGTGTTTCTCAATTTTTAACGGGTAAACAGGCTATTACGACTGAACATGCTTTCCTCTCGATAACTGTGCTTGCTTTAAAAAATTGGTTTGCCCGAAGTTTTACGAAATTACTCAAGCTAAATAACAAATCATGCCCTTATAACAGGGGCGCAGGAACAGGGGGGGGGGGGGGGCAAGGGGGGCGATTGCCCCCTCATAGAATATGCCGAGAGGGCAAATAGTGGAACTTGCCCCCCTGATATATTCTATGAAGTTTTTAAAAAAATGTACATAGGGTTATCACATTAATCTACACGAGATGCTAAAATTCGTTGGTTTATTGTAGGAGGGGCAGAATTTGTTAAACACGTCTTTAGTTTTAGGTTAACAGCGGATAATTCGATATAGTCCATTTTTCTTTCATATGGTAATGTAACTGCCGACATTCCAAGGATATCATTAACAACAAGCATTGTCACTAGGCTGCATTGTGTTGGTACATAAACTTCTTGTTATTATTTTTGTGGTAAGGTTGACATTTCATTATTTTAAATTGTGTAACTTTGGCTATTATAAACTTGAAATATGATTTTATAATTTGGTTTTAACTATACATATATGATCAAAAATTATTTTCATCTACGAGTAGTATGGATATGAAATAGTTCCTAATGTATGAATGCAACTATAAGTCATTTAAAAATCTAATGTCAAGTTTGACATTTAAGTGTAAACGTAGTTACATTAATAAATTAGGACCTATTCCATAGCCATACTAAATTAAATTAATTTTTTATCATACTTTAATTAGGTAGGCATTGTACTAAGGGCAATTTCAGTTTATAATAGCCATAACTACAATTTATAAATAATTACGGTGTCAACCAGTCAAAATAAAACCTAACCGCATTGCAAAAATAACCAGAAGTTTATACACCAACACAATGCAATCTAGTGACAATGCTTGTTATCGATGATTTCTCTAGATTGCATTTCCATATGAAAAAATAAAGTGTGGTCACCACACGACCTCCTATTACTGCTTGTAAAATTTTCAAAAACTATACTGACAAAAGTTATAGATAATTACGCAATATATGTTTGGGAGAAAGTTTTTTTAAAACTTTCACTTTGCGATTTTTCCGAAAACTGAATTTCTTATAAACTTTTTAAACAAGAGTAAAGTACCACTTGCGGTTACCCAATTTTAACCAAAAATGACTGGGATCTCCAAATCTATATTAAAAAAAAATATATAGATTTTGAGGCCGATCAATTAGACAATCTGGGTTGTACTCGTATAGAGGACACAGACATACTGACAGACTCACAAATTGTCATGATCATAAACTAACAGACATATATCAATTTGAAAATAACTTTTTCTGAACGAAAGACACAAATGCGGATATTTCCGCAAAAATCTCGTGATTACTATGAAAAATCATGATTACTATATTTTACGAAGTAAAAAAAAGTAACAATGAAGTATACCTTTAGGTATTTTGTGTATATTTATGAACATTCAATACGTGACTAAAAAGCATTTTGGCTTAATTGTAACTATAGTTATTTATGTATCAAGGACATAATGTAGGACTTTATTGAAAGCGTCTATTTTATATAGAGGCACCGTAGCGTAGCGATAAAGAGAACGACTCAAATAAGATTTGATTATGTACAAGCTGCATTGAAAGCTTTATGTTCGAATGCAGTGCAAAATATTTCCTTTTATCTACAATATCATTTGTGGCATTAGACACATTAGAAAATTCAAGTTGCTATTGAAACATTTGATAGTTTCGACGTGTGCTTCTAGGTTAATTGCGTTTTCAATGTCAAGAATAACTACCTATTACCGGGAGGTATTAAAGATGAATACCCTTTTATTAATTGTAAAGTTTTCAGTTAATACGTACAATATTCTTTCCTGATTTGAATAAAATGACATTTATTTTCATAATAACTGTTGGACATTGACAAGCGGCCGTTGTACTTTACTCTATGGACTAAATTGGCACTTTATGGATGCTAAATAATACCATAATAAAGTGTTTATGGAACAGTCGAACATAAAGCTTAGTTATGTTAAAACACTCAAAAATGTATTTGCCCCCCCATAAGTATAGTAGTTCCTGCGCCGCTGCCTTATACACAGAAGAGTTTCCGACTCAAGTCGCCTACAGAGTTTCTCTATATTTTTTCAGCGATATTTCAATGAAACCCCGAAAACTAGCTAACTGGCAAGGTTTCAATTAACTGGCGAAGCCATGAAGAAAACGAACTTGTATAGCCTTCCAGTAGACAAAAAAATTATTAACAAGCTTGTGGAATATCATTTCGGTTAAACAAATGCGTTCAATGCAAATAAAAAAACTATATCACAATAACTCGAAATAGTTCGGCTACAATACAGGGAACTCGAAAAGTCATTTCAATGAGAGTAAAAAGTATTTAAACAAATTTTTAAGTTGTTTCAACGAGATATAACTCGCAATATCTGGAGAATTAATAATTTAAACTTCAAATTTATTTTAATGGCAAGAATGTCGGGTATGAAATATTTATTATCTTTTAAGCGGAATAAAATTACAAGGTGTAAAAGTAATTGTAATATCAATCTACTAAAGTCGATATAACGAGATAAGAGATAAATATGCTTTATACTGTAACGACCTTCGGGCCGGATCGCGTCAGAACATTCCAGAAAGTGTAACGACCTTCAGGCCGGATCGCATCAGAACTTTCCAGAACATTCCAGAACGACCTTGCGCGCGAACACGTCAGCGTTGCTGGATTAATCGAGTAAGGTCTGGACGTTTCTAGGAATGACTCATTCGTGATATATAAATACCTGTCAGCAGGAATAGACAGGCAGTTCTCATCCAAACTCGAAGCGCGCGTGATAAACGAACCGTAGTGAAATAAATAACAGATAAATAACCAGATAAATCCTTAATGTTTAAGTTGTGAATAAATAAATAATTAGCGTATCGTTGTTAGAAATAGTGCCTGTAGTTTATAAGTATTTGTGTTCTGCGTTGATAATTCGTGTGTTTGTAAATAATAATAATAATTAATAGTTGTAAATAAATGTTAATTGCAAGAAGCGTCGTATAATTTTTAAATAGCCCGAACGTAAAAACGTAACAATACGATATTTAAAATAGTTGCGATACAGAATATCGTTTTAATGAAATTAAAAGTAATTTCAACGAAATGAAGTATGGTTTTATTTTAACAAAAGTAAAAGTCAAAAGTAGTTTCAAAAAGATAAAAATTATTACAAGATGTAATCGTTAAAAGTAAATTGCTGTACCCAGACGGAAGGCATTTGGGAAACACTTAAAGTTGTTTACGTGAGGTTAAAGGTCACGCCACTAAATGAAAAAATATAAGTATATATTAAGGATATTTCCGGGTGTACACAAACTCAATAGCATGAAACAACAATTTATATAATAATAATAAAAAATATGAAATGGAAAAGGGTAATTAGGCGATGAATAAAAAAGAAGAAGAAGCCTAGTTAATCATAGCAAGCGTAATTTAAAAATTATGTATTTCAATATGTTATGGAAAATGTTCATACATTTCATTAAAAAGTTGACAAATTCTATACAAAAGCGATTAAGAGAACAAGGTAGTTTTAGGCGTTTTTAAATAGAATATTTCAAAAGAAAATTTATTGAAAAAATAAGAGGATGGATGTTTACCTCTTGTACATTTAACGAGACTAACCATCTTTTCAATGACATAAAGCCATTACAGTAGGGTTTCATTATTTACATTTTAAAGTATATTAAAACCGGTTGTCATGAGATAAAAGCTATTTGAGCGA
The DNA here is from genome assembly GCA_940337035.1 of Agriotes lineatus. NCBI lineage: Eukaryota > Metazoa > Arthropoda > Insecta > Coleoptera > Elateridae > Agriotes > Agriotes lineatus. The sequence continues at coordinate 4,707 of CALNHX010011474.1, forward strand.
GATATAAAGTCATTTAAACAGCATAGTTTGTTGATAATAAAAATAGAGGGAGAATGTTTACCCCTTGTACCGGGTGGCCAATTAAGAAGGGCACTCGGCCCTATCTCGAAAAGCAATTGTCGTAAAGTTTTGGGGTAAAAGAATGTATGACTAAAGCGACCAAGAGAAAATGCTGGAAATTATTTTTAAGTTTCTAGAATGGCCGCCAGGGGGCGTAATCGCATTCTTGAATTTTAAATCTCGTTTTTTGAGAAATATTCTTATATTACAGATAGCTAAAATAGACACCGTTTTAAAGCTGAGATAAATTCGATTCTTTTTCGTTAAATGCTTTTTGCTCTATCTCTTAAGGGAAAGTGGTGGGGGGTGTCCGAACATTTTCGGAAAGAAATGTCAATAACTTCATAATGGCTGAACGGATTTGGTCAGACTTGGAGTCGTTGAAAAGAGCTTTTCTTAGGCTATCAACGCTGCCTTGAACGGATTGATTTAGATTGCTTGTGTCGCCGCTAGAGGGCGTTTTCCGACAACACTACAATTTGAAATGGATTTGCTCAAAAAATTTAAATGCAACGATATCACTTTTATTGTAACAGAAGATAGCCAAATAATGGTCTAACACGCTAGTGAAAACCGCATTTCGATATTTGTTTCCTAACCTAAAATATCAGTAAAAGAAATTAGAACTCTAAATAATGTCGCATATTTGGGAATATTTTCAGTATACCTGCCATTATTAAATCCTAATTATCGTTCTTGTAGCAATATATATATATAAATTTACTGTTAAAATACCAAAGCTATATTTATAATGTCAATAATAATTAATACTCATTCAATATGATTGAATATTGCCTTTCTGTCTACACGAAAAACTTTGACAGTTGGATGGCGCCTATCAGGCTACTCCATCGCATAGATTCTAACAGAAACAGTTGCGTTTTCATTGTTTTGAAAAAAAACACGAAACATATCAAACACTTCTACAGGTGGAAAAGGCATTTTTTACAAATAAGGCCACCAAAATGCACTATAAATAGCTGCGATTGACACTTAAACACCACCATTATAATTTTTGCTATTTTGTTTTCCAAAGCACACTTGCATTTTAAAAATCTCGAATTTCGTGTGGACAGAAGGGCAATATTCAATCATATTGAATGAGTATTAATTATTATTGACATTTTAAATCTAATGTTGGTATTTTAACAGTAAATTTATATATATTTTGCTACAAGAACGATAATTAGGATTTAATAATGGCAGGTATACTGAAAATATTTCCAAAGATGCGATATTATTTAGAGTTCTAATTTCTTTTACTGATATTTTAGGTTAGGAAAGAAATATCGAAATGCGGTTTTCACTAGCGTGTTAGACCCTTATTTGGCTATCTTTTGTTGCAATAAAAGTGATATCGTTGCATTTAATTTTTTTGAGCAAATCCATTTCAAATTGTAGTGTTGTCGGAAAACGCCCTCTAGCGGCGACACAAGCAATCTAAATCAATCCGTTCAAGGCAGCGTTGATAGCCTAAGAAAATCTTTTTTCAACGACTCCAAGTTTGACAAAATCCGTTCAGCCATTATGAAGTTATTGACATTTCTTTCCGAAAATGGGGACACCCCCCACCACTTTCCCTTAAGAGATAGAGCAAAAAGCATTTAACGAAAAAGAATCGAATTTATCTCAGCTTTAAAACGGTGTCTATTTTAGCTATCTGTAATATAAGAATATTTCTCAAAAAACGAGATTTAAAATTCAAGAATGCGATTACGCCCCTGGCGGCCATTATAGAAACTTAAAAATAATTTCCAGCATTTTCTCTTGGCCGCTTTAGTCGTACATTTTTTTACCCCAAGTCTTTACGACAATTGCTTTTCGAGATAGGGCCGAGTGCCCTTCTTAATTGGCCACCCGGTACATTTAACGAAACTAAACATCGTTTAACGATATAACGCCGTTAGAACAAGGTTTAATTATTTAAATTTTAAACTAAAAGCTATTTGAGCGAGATGAGACCTTTAAAATGTTCTCATTGAAAATGTTTTGCATGGTGGTTTGTAACCAATGTTACGTCGTTTGTTCCAAAATGGACGCTTCGTGTTTTCCGCTCCGAATGGAAGTTGTTAGCAGACAGCGTCATGGAGACATGTGGAAGTAAATGATTTTTAAACCTTTGCTAAGGATATCACCCCGAGCTCGAAGGGTTTCATGTCTGTGTTGGATTGAGGTTTAGTTCCGCTGGAAGCTTTGCTATTGGTTTATGTGGGATGAGGGAATTTTGAAGCCGTTTTATTTCTACACCACTTGGAGCCACGTACAGCGTGATCGATTAGTTTGCAGTTTTGAAGCCTTAATAAAGGCCAGCGCTCTAGTAAGCGTTTATTGCCCTTGTGGATTTATCATCTAATTATGATTTTCGTTGGCCTTTTTATGACGGAGTCTAAAATTGAGGAAATCTGAAGCCGGAACCTGCATAACTGCTATCGGAGATGGCTACGAAGAGCCATGAAGACATATTGGCGATCCTTGGATGGGATTAAGCCTTTACTCATCGTCTATGACAGATTCGGTGGGTGGATTTTTGGTAAAGCGAACCTTACGAGCGTTACCTCACATTATTATCTATTATTTTGCTATCTATTGTATATACATTGGGCTTCACCCTTTTATTTATTTAAGTGTTTGTGGCGTGCTGAGCTGCACTTTTAATTCTAGTTAAGATAACAATTGTACCAAAATTGGAATAGCTGCACAGTTGACCAAAGTAGTTATGATTTCATTATTTCTTAAAACATAATTTGTATGCTGTCCCAGCTATTAAAATAATTGTAATTGAGTGTGGGAAGGAAATATACAGGTATTTGGATAATTTGGCTCCCTCTTGTCGGACAGAAATTATTTTGATTTTGGGAAGGTGTGAAATTTGATCACTCGGTGAATTTTACTTATTCCAAATTGCACGTATATGTGTAGAGATAGCACTTTTCCTACAGTGTATTAGTTTTTGGGTCTCTTCTCGGCAATGTTCCACAGCGATTGCTCCCGATATAATTTGAATAAGCGACATACTAGCAGCGATGCTTGCTTCGATTTATACGTTAGTTACAATTATTGCTTTCCATGATCTGTTATATTTACTATTTTGCAATTGGTCTTTATGCACCTAAATGTTCTCTATGGTTTGTTAATACTAGTAATTAGAATGGTTTGTTAATACTAGTAATTAGAAGTCGTTATTTTATATTTTACTTGTATCACTTCAAACGTGCTATTTATTATTATATGATCCTCTTTACAACTTGGGTTTCATTTGCTTCTTTTTGCGACGGTTGAGTTGCTTAGTGGTCAGTTGTCTCTAGAAATCAGCAGGGGACGTACCAGTTAGAAACACTTGGCGCCTTTTAATTTAGTTATCACCTTTTCTAGGGTAAGTTGACCCCGCTCCATTTTCCTGGTAGCATGTTTCCGTTCAAGAATAGGCAAAGACAAGGTCGTTAAAACGATAAATATTTTAAGTCACTTTATTGAAACCTAAAATCGTTTTTAACGATCTTAAAGTCATTACAACAAAGTTGAAACGTCGTTTTTACGAAATAAAAGTCACCAGGACAGGGATTGATCGTTTACTAATAATAAAAAAGGGATTTAATCCCCATACATTTAACGAGACTAAACATCGTTTTAATATTTAAATTTTAAGTTATATAATGGGAATTGCTTTAACGAGATAAAAGTTATCTGAACGAGATTTAAATTCGCTAAAACATAACATTTAAAATCGTTTAAATAAAATCTAAAATTGGCTTATCCATTTTTAAAGTAGTTACAACAAAGTTTTTCTTTCTCTTAAAATGGGCTGAGAGCGTGTTACTAACCACACAGAGTGTAGTTTTATACGCCAGCTTCGGCTGGGGTCCGGGCATGTGACTAGCCTAACCCGTTGATATGAGAGAATGCCCTTCCACAGGGGTCACGACCACCAAAGGTGCTGGTATAGTAACCGGAGAGAATACGCTGGAACCGGCGTCCGGTTATGAAGTGCGAACTCACTACCTGTAATGCGTAATGCAAACATATTACCAGCCGTCCACAATTCTCCGACAACGTTAATAGTTATTTATGTATCTAGGCCGAAAAACTGACTTTATGGACGATGACTGAAATTGCTGGCCGAGGCATCGTCCATAAAAAGTCAGTTTTTCGACCTAGATACATAAATAACTATTAACGAGACGCGACATCGTTTTAACGAAATAAAAACCGTTACAACAGGGTTTGGTCATTTAAAGTATATTGGAATTTTTTTCGTTTTAATGATACAAAAGATAACATTTGCCTTTATTTAGCACTTGGAGATGTAAGCGTTGTTAGATGTATTTTATTTTATACTTTTCCAATTACAGCTAGGAACTGCTACAACTTTAATTACAATATATCGGAATCTATAACTAATTTCATAGCTAAATCAGAATATTATCATTAACAGTTGCTTGCAAAGACGTAAAAATAGGAATCGCGTCGTGGTTTTTCATATTGGCATCACGTTTCTAAAGTCATAGGGTCAAAACTGACGGAATAGGAGGAAATTTCTAATTCTTAAAACTCCCAAGAGATGTTTCTCAAATAAGAAATAAAACCATAGCCACCATTATCAGTACCATGCTTCGCTCACTAAGATCACTGATTAGAGTTGTTAAGCAAATTATAATAGAGCATGCATGACGCTTGTACTTATAGTTCAATTGATGATTCTAATGAAAGGCAGCAAGATAGAACAAACAAAAACGGAGAGTATGCGTAGTTATTGGTGAATATAAAATTTCGAACAATTATAAACGTATGAAAAATAGAAAATAGAACACTAAACATGCATAAATCTGCTCGGCACTAAGATAGAGGTGGGATCAGTTTTAAATAAAACTCTACCAATTATTAGGGAACGATTGAAATAGGTAACAAACGACTTCCGGGATTGGACCGTGTCGTGGTTGAGATCGAAGAAGTCAACGTTTCGCCCACTTTCGTAAGGGGCTTCATCAGGAGAAAAAAAAGCAAAAGAGCACGGTAACTCAACGTGTGAACCACGTCAGAGGCGAAACTCGACTCAGTCGAGTGGGCGAAACGTTGAGTTCTTCGATCTCAATCATGACACGGTCCAATCCCGGAAGTGTTTGTTACTTAATGACATTGGCCGTGAAAGCCTAAAAAAATCATCTGAAATAGGTATATGTAAATTAGCATTTTTCTTAAGTTGGATGTCTATATTTTCAATTCCATCATCCTACCTAACTGATCTTTAGAGGTACTAGACTGTAATGCAAAAAGTTGTAATTAAAACCATTGTTGAATTAGAAAAAAAAACTGGTTATGTGGGTTTTATTCATTTTTTAAAGCATAAGCCTGAACGTGCAATTTTGTTTCATCTGAGATCGGTCTCTTAAATTTTCGATTTAAATTTATTTATTCCATTTGACAGATATTTCTTGTGAGAGTTTTTTAAACTAAATTCTGGCATGAACTCCTAGATGAAATTACTCGTTCTTTGGCTTTGTGCTTTTTCTAACTTAACGGCTTTCTGGTGCTTTTTATTTTAGCAAAGATAACTAACCATTCCTGTTAACTACCTTATGCAATTTTTAGACAATACTTGTAGCTTTAAACAAATTTATTTAGCGTTGTCTAGAGTCTAAATAAACCATAAATGCATGTCATGCGAGTAGCAATATGTAACGTGTTGCACAATATTACATCAATGTACGAAAGTGTTTTTGCTTTGAAATCACCAACTACTCGTTGTATAAAGAACTATTCAAGTATACTTGGGTACTGCATGTAAAATAATATGTAACACTCAATTTCACTTACATTCATACAAAACTGTTTTACATCTAAAGGAAGTTGTGTATTGGGTTGAGTAAAATCATTTAATTCTTTGTGTTTTAGTAGACTTAATTATTGTTATAAAGCATGTGATCAAAATAAATATGGACTTTAGGTCTTTAATGCTTTTTTATTTCTATTCATTTTGTGTTTTGATTGGTTTAAATAGTGCGATTTAAACGTAGATACTTTTTTAAAATAATAGGAACAGTTGAAGGTCTTAAACCGTTACTGAGAGTAGAAAACTAAAGTAAAAATCAGCAAACGACAAGTTTTGAATTTAAACTGTATACACCTACATAATCAAACTCCAATGACGTCAGTAAACAGAACTGTGAAAGCAGTATTGATAAAAAGTAGACTGGTAGTGAGTTTCACCCGAGATCTATAAATTAAACAGATACGTCACCAGGAGCCGGAATGCCTTCAAATGACGTCGGGGGAGAATGGGTTTGTTGGCCCGTCACACATCGGTAATCATTTTAGAGCAAACGCAAATTAAATAATTAAGAGTTGAATGCTTTTCAAAATTAGAGTGGCGTACAGATTTCGTACCAAACACTTCATTCTTGATATTTTATTAGCAGCAAACAGTTTTAGTTTAACTCGCAGCAACTTGTAACGTGATTTATCGATCTTTCCATGGTTTGTTGCATATCATAAAGAAGCCCCAACACTATAAGAAGAGTAGCCACAAGGAATTTATTAGTAATAATTGTTTTGGATCTTGCTAAACCATATTTTATTCCCAAATAATTCTCTTTCTACAAAAGTGGTAGATTCGTCTCTATTTTTTTAAGAAAGCTAGGACTGACAATTAAATCAGACGATACCCCTATTTATCGAAATTAAATAAATGTTACTGCTAACCTTCTTGAATATTTGATAATGAAATTTCCAAAAACATTCCGATTAATTCTTGTCTGATTGGCGTCATACAAGGATAAGTAATGAAAGAGAACAATTCAACGAACAATGACGATTACAAAAGTAAATAGTAAAAATTAGAAATGAAACCAAGTTTAGCACAGAAATTTTAGACAGATGTCAACACTGACTTTTGATATATAGTAATTACCTAACGTACAGAAAGAATAGTTTGACGACTAATTGTGTGCCGATAAACTTATGTTCAATACACAATTACACGTTTGCTTAAAACAGGTTCATCGGTGTGTAATATGTTGTGCCTTTCAGAGCGTCAAATGAAGAACATACATTTAAATGCAGTACGAAATTGATAAAGGAATATCGATTAGAAGGTGCACACGCACAGCCTTGTCAACTTTCCTTGCTTGGTTTTATTGTAGCCATAAGTGTAACTGCCGCCAATTCTCGGATATCATTAACAATATTGCAATTTGTTGTTTTCTAAAACCAAATTAAATCTCAACAACAATAAATAGGAGCGCTTGATAGTTCAATGTTCAATGTTCTTTGTTTACGCACTACAGGTCAAAATAACGTTGTATCACAAGGGTACGAGGCAAATCTGAGGCAAATTGTTAAACACCACTTGCTGCTTCAGCCTGAAGGTGTTATGGGAATTTTTCCAACTGGATAAGAACTTTTTCGCGGCTACGGGAAAGCTGATCGGCCAAGGAACGCAGTTACCTGGTTGTTACAATGTGTATGCTCTATCCTGAAATTTTCGAGTTTATGTTAAGGTTTCAAATCAAAACACAACGTCTAAAAGTCAAGAACTTGTGACCCTAGCGCTTTGCTCTTACAACAGGTTGGTTTGAGTTGGCAGCTAGCTCGTCGAAAGGGTGAGATTCACGTTACTGGTGAAGTCCGGCCCTGTCTTGAGACAGTGAAAATTCTGATTCCGGCGCCACCGTGAAAAAACAAACCGTAGCTGTATGGATCTGCTCCATCCACGGTCGAAGCAGCGGGCTCTGGTGCAAAGGATACTTACGTGAAAACTTAATTACCCTTCAACTCAGGACAAAATTGCCTAAGCTATTCGAGTTCAACTTTCTCATGCACTTTCTGGACAATTATCCGATCAATGGCTAAACACAACTTTAATTTGGAGCGTTTGAAGTTGTGTTACAGTCATCCTTGTTTGTATATATTCAGCTATTCTTTCTAGTGTTACCATATACTTATATAGAATATTAAAAAATGAAGAACTCTACATTTTTTATTTTATTTTATTTTCTTAAAAACGAAGATATCTCCTGGCTCATGGTCAATTAATCGCACTGTACAGTTTATATATAGAATCAAATCTATAAAAGATCCTTTTAAAAATACTTAGAGGTCATTGTTACCAACACGGAAAAGAGTAGTTCATATGGACGCTCCAATGTTACATTTCTTGTCAAATTTGAGTTTGGAACCTTAAGGGAATAGCAAAAGTAAATTCAGTTGCTTAGCCTTCACGCAGTTGATCTAGCATGATGTGCAAACAGTTTTCGAAATTTAAAATTTATACCCATTTTCAATAACTACTTTTTGGTTCTATATTATATAGTGTGGAAATAAAGTAACGGATAAATTTATTAACTTTGTTAATATTAATTTTTATGAAAAAATCTTGAAGGGGTATAGCGATTTTAATTGTAGGACATACACTACAACCACCTGCATTTTGCTACGTCATTTGTTTTAAAAGTTATGACGTCATCGACTTTTTTAAATAGCAACCTGTATTTTGTATTATTGATTTTGGTAGTACTTTTTATGTTATTTTCAATGATATAAAATTTTCAATATGTTACATCTGAAAAAAAATTGAGAAAATGGTCTTAAAAGTTTAAATATTAAAAACCAATGAAATGAGCAAAATGAATCTAGTCACCGGTGGATTAACTCTGAATGGAGTTCTAGTTGTTGTATTTTTCAATTGTTTTTTTAAATTTCAATAAAAACCAATGTGACGTCAATGACTTTCCACTAAACTTAGGTAACTAGATTTATTTTGCTCATTTCATTGGTTTTTAATATTTTAACTTTAAGACCATTTCCTCGATTTTTTTTCAGATGTAAAATTTCTTTTTAATAATTCAAATTAAGCAACATGTTACTAGTTTCTGTACTTTTCCAAGCTTAGCTCTTATCAACGTCTCTTTTTTTTAGAAAACTGCTTGCTACTTTTTTTCTCTCGAATATTAAAAAATAACCATATGCTAACTCCTTTAAATTTATCAAAAGATATGTAGTGATCATTCGGTAATACGTAAGGGTAGAAAAACAATTAAGAACTCCAATATATTCGACGTAACTGTAATACATCAGACGTCAGTCAGTTCTATACTAAAGCTAAATATTGAATGCCCACATAAATTCGCATTATTCCTTAAATAACATTGCTAGATCGGCTGTCGGCTATAAAATACTACAATTCTTAGAACAACCTCGAATAAGATGAAGTTCGAGGTCCTCTAGGAACTGCCAAATTCTTATAACAACCTCGAAAAAGGCTCTTAAGTTCTAGGTTGTCCAGGAATGGCCGCTGACTCCTGTTACGTCATCGCCTTCGCCGCATATATGTAATAATACATATATGCTTCGCCGTCGCGTCTCCTACAGATATACGCGGCACTTTCATATTTAACAAATTTAATGTTTAATGTTTATTTGCATTTTTTAGTTTATAAAAATAGCTATTATTAAGCGGCGAATTATTTTAATTTTGTGTAATTTCACTGAATCTTTAAAAATTACCAAAAAACAAGCAAGTTCATTCTGACATAATAAATCTTAAAACCTTTGAAGTTAGAGCACGTTTTTTTTTTCTACAGTAGCAGTTACATAATACCCATTTAAAAGTTGGCAGTTACTGCTTCGGAATTTGCAGCATCATCTTTCTTAGTAATAGAAATAAGTCCACCGCGAAAATACAACATTTATCCTAAATAGTAATGATAGGTTGTTTTTTTTGCTAACGTCCAATTGCTCTTTATTATACAATAAAAATGCTTTACTTAACCGTAACGGCCGACATTTCCTAACAAATCGCCCCACATTTATGGAATTGCGGTACGAAGGTTAGCATTAATTGTTAATAATATCTTGAATTTATGAAATGATCAATCATCATTGAACTGTCGTTAATAATTAATCTGTGCTAAGCTGTTTTGCAACCTGTAATAAATTACACAGTTTAATATTATTTAGATTTTAAATGATTAGAGTAATACTCTTGATTAATTTATTGTACTTGATATAGTGTGCTCAAATAAGTTTTTGTTAAACTGGCAATTATCTATTAATAAGTCTGCTTAAACAATAAAGCTTTAAATATTCCACTCAGAATGCTAAAGCTATTACTGACAGGTAAGATAAAAATTTTAAAAGAGAATATAAGTAATAATCGTGCACACTGTAGACAGGAAATAGTTAGGTACTGGCTTAGTGGAACGTTAAAACTGATGAATTACGTACAAAAAAAATATGCTTTTCAGTTCAACCTTTAAACAGACTTTCGTAATACCAAAATGAAGCCGAAACTTACATAAGTTTTGTTAATTTCATCTTGTAAACAGACTGACATGCAATTACAGGCAAGGCTTATTTATATTTTACAAACAAACAAAAACAAAATAAATGTAATAGGTTATGACTGAAATGAATTAAAAACGTACATACTTACTGAAAAAGATAATAATTGATAAATTCAAAATATAATAATATTGGTCTATTGCAGATGCTGCAGGAAACTATCAGTGTTAGTCTTCATCTTGGTCTTGAAAATTGAAAAAATGTAGGATGAGCACTCGGACTACCTTAAAAATATAGAAGATGCAAACAATATAAATACTATAGCAACTAGTAGCAATTTGTACACCTACAGAAAACCACTATTCGACTTTTATTATTTTAATCCGCGTCTCTCCCGATAAATTAAAGGTGTCAGATGGGCCAAAGAGTAAATTCCAGACCTCCATTCACAAGACTCCTTTATCTAGGGAAATAGTTCGACAGGGCCGTTTTAGCACAAAAACGATAGAACATGACATATGTAATCAGACAAAAAAGATAACATAAGCAGTATCGAATCTAATCAATAACAACGACCATATACAAACACACACACACACACACACACACATCGAGAGATCCAAAAAAACTGTCTTCAGCGGACTGTGGAATTTCAAATATATTAATAATATGTTGGTGGCACTGTAAGTCTATGTCAAATTCGAGGTTAGGTTTTGCGTCAGTCTGTGTCAAAACTGACGCAAAACCTAACCTGATAACCTCGAATTTGATTTAGACTTACAGTGCCACCAACATATTATTCATACGTTTTAATTTCCACAGCCTGCTGAGGATGAGTTTTTTTTATCTCTCGATACCTGTAATCATCCGAGATTCTTTTGCAGAAATCGTATGAACATTAACAGTAATGACTGTTTTTCGACACCAGGCTTTAAGCAAGCAGGAAGTTACAACGGTTCGCGTGGCGTCCATCTCTCGGCGTGAAGTGTAAACGCAAGTAGGAAGAGTGTGTAATAGCCTGCGGGCGTACAGTGCTACAAAATAAGGTAAAGTTGTCCCTGTGTACAAGAAAAGATCTAAATATTAGTAGTGTACCTAGAGGGGTTCTGGCGCAAAATGTGTCACTGCGCAGGTTTTCTGCGCAGGTCTGCGCTGGGTTTTTGTGCAGGTTTGTCAAGGTCGTTGTCTTAGCCGGGGTCAAGGTCGCGGGTCTAGCCGGGGTCAAGGTTACGGGTCTAGACGGGGCCAAGGTCATTGACCTCACTTAGGTTACATGCTCCCACGATGAATTTTTGGGGTTAAAAGTCTAATTTTTACAAGGTTTCCACGATGAATTTTGGGGGCTAAACGTCTAATTTTGAAATTTTGCAAGATTTCTACGCTTATCAAAATTTTCCCAGGCTCAACAGGATGTGAGTTATCGTCTGAGAATGCAAACTTGTTGAGACTTGCAGATGCAGGATGTTATTGTCTACCAATTGAACAATAACGTCCATTGTTTGAGAAATCTGCACGATTGCAAAAAATAATTGAACAATGAAGTCTTTGTTGTCGGGAGGAATTTTTGCTGACCTCCATTATCAGATAAACGGGATGTTATTGTCTAGAGCTTCAGACTTGTCCAGATATGTTTGAGAAATGTGCAAGACTGGTAAAACTTGAACAATGAAACCCATTGTTTGAGAAAAATAAGCACGACTGCTAAATTGAGTGGAGGCTTTGTTCGGAAATTTTTTGCTGACGCAGTTAATGGCCTCCATTATCAGCTGCGATGATGAATAAATAGACCGGCTCGGCTGTCTGCAAGAGTTAGTATTACAACTGCATGCACGCGAACATGTCTGCAATAGATAGCGTTACCGAATTAAGTTCGAATTCAATAAAAACAATCAAAGAAGAGATAGGGATTGTAAAATAAATAGTGATGAGGCTCAGACATTGCTTAAACATGTAAATAAAATTGTTAGTCGATTTATCCGTAAGCATAGTTATAAAAATGAAAATCCATTCAGGCTAGAGGCAATTTTAAGTTTATTAAAGGGTCAACGGCAATTATTAAGGAATTTGAAAGCAAAATTAGCAAAGAAGGGGGCGGGTGTAGGGAGTGGTCAGCAGCAGCAAAAGAACAAGCTAGTATGGGAACATGTAGAATCTTGTTTCAATAGTAGAACAAGAACAGTTATGATTGTAAATTTAGGCTACAAGGAACCTCAAGAATTTCTTGCAAAAGCATACAGAAATTTCCCAATAAAAGTAAAACAATTTATTAAAAATAACTTAATGCTTAAAGCTAACGTAATATTTAGTGCATATTTTATAAAACCTAGTAGTGGTGAAATAGATTTAAAAACGTTTGCTACTAAAAATGAAAAAATTGATTCTGGTACTAATTTAAAACAGTGGTATGAGACTAATGTTGAGAATAAGCTGTTGACAAAATTAGAAGATTTTCAATAACGTGATTCAGGTTGGAGTTTGCTTGAGATATTACATTTAAAAGTAAATTTAAATCATTACACGCTATTAACAGTAGGTAGATATATTGAGTTACTTTAAGATATTAAAAATAAAAAGGCTGTAGTTAACGTAAAAAATTATGATGAATATTGTTTTTTGTCGTCGGTAGTGTCAGCATTACACCCTGCAAATAAGAGTTCTGATAGAATACCTTCATATCCAGATTTCAGTGAAGTTTTAAAGTACTCGGGACTAGAATTTCCAATGAAATTAAAACATATATCAAAATTTGAAACAATGAATGATTTACGTATAAATGTTTATACGCTAGAAAGAAAAAACAAATTTGGTAAAAATGCAGTACTGCCCATATACAGGGTGTTTCATTAATAATTGGAAATATTTTAACTGTAGAATCCTGGGCTCAAAATATTAATATTTAACCCAAATAACTTAGATAAAATGTGGCTCCTAACTGAGATATAGGGTGTTTTATTTAAAAATTTTAAAATGATTTTTCTCCATTACTTTAAAACTATTTGACGTATCCGTATCATATTTGGCAGGAAGTGTAGACACTGTAAACCATGCTAAATGATGTTAAATGAACGTTTCTGGTTACTACCAGAGGCGTACGACAGGGGCAAGTGATTGGTTGATCCCTCCCAAATTCTACGCCACTGGCGAAATTGCCATTTTAGCACAATTTTTCGATTTTCCAATACCTTTTATGTAAATAACATACTCTCTTCGTAACGATAAAGTTATTATTTTTCGAGATATTTAATGTTGAACATAAAGCTGAACATTTATTTTGATTTTAATGTGTATTAATTATGTCGGTGTCTTTTGTCATAAGATTGCATTTATTACGCAAATGAAACTTTAATCCGTATTAACAAAAAACATAATGTTATTTAATGAAATTTATTGAAACGAAAACATAGATGCATTCAACATAAAAACTAATTGTGGTTCTGAAAAGAACCATTTTGTTATAATCTAAATAAAAGAACAATTTTAATAACACGAAAATATCAAAAACCTTTTATAACAAATGTTTAATGTAACCCCCGTTTACCTCAATAAGCTTATCAATTCTTTTCCTAAACGATCTTCTAACTTTAAAAAATATGTTTGGCTGATTGGCAAAAAAATTAGCGGAATTTACTATTTGCTGCCATAGTTCTTGACGATTATTATTTCTTGTGAGTATACCAGATATTTTTTGTTAATACGGATTAAAGTTTCATTTGCGTAATAAATGCAATCTTATGACAAAAAACACCCACATAATTAATACACATTAAAATCAAAATAGCTGCTTAGCTTTATGTTTAACTTTAAATATCTCGAAAAGTAATGACTTTATCGTTACGAAGGAAGAGTATGTTATTTACGTAGAAAATATTGGAGAAACGAAAAAGTGTGCTAAAATGTCAATTTCGCCAGTGGCGTAGAATTTGGGAAGGGTCAACCAATCACTTGGCCCTGTCGTACGCCTCTGGTAGTACCAAGAAACATTTATTTAACATAATTTAGTATGGTTTACAGTGTCTACACTTCCTGCCAAATATGAGACGGATACTTCAAATAGTTTTAAAGTAATGGAAAAAAATCGCTTTTAAATTTTTAAATAAAACACCCTATATCTCAGTAAGGAGCAACATTTTATCGAAGTGATTTGGGTTAAATATTAATATTTTGAGCCCAGCATTCATTCTACAGTTAAATTATTTCCAATTATTAATGAAACACCCTGTATATTAGTAAAAATACTCAAATTAATAAAGATGCTATACATTTATTAATGATATCCAACGATGAGGGGCAGTTTCATTGCTGGATAAAAACTTATCTAGATTGGTTACAACTTAAATGCATAAGAGAAAAACAAAAACTTTAGTATGTGATACTTCTTTAAATCATTTTGTAACTAAAGAATCACATTTAAGACACATTAGAAATTGTAATAGTGTAAATGAAACTAAAATTAGAATGCCTGAAGAATAGAATTTAAAGACTATAAATATCAGGAAAAAGTACCATTTTCAATCTACGCAGACGTGGAGTGTGTTTTAGAGAAAGAACGGAATGTTGTTTCCGAAAATGCTGGGATTTATCAAAAACATGTTCCTTTTAGTATTGCATATTATTTAAAATGTTCATTGATGATAGTTTATCTCGATTTAATATATATCGTGGTGCCGACTGTATGGAATGGTTTGTAAAAGAATTACAATCTATGCGTATGAAGTAAATAATATATTACTAAATATACAGCCTATGAATATTAGCCAGCAGGAAAACGAATCGTTTCAAAAATCGGTATGCTGTTACATTTGTAAACAACCTTTTACCGATAAAGACGTGCGTGTACGTGATCACAATCATCAGACAGGTGAGTATAGAGGTAGTGCTCATCAACACTGTAATATTAACTATAAAGATGCACAATATATTCCCGTTCTCTTTCATGATCTCAGCGGTTATGATGCACATTTTATTATAAAATCATTAGCAAAACTCATTATGGGAGATATTAAATTGTTGCCTATAAGTAAGGAAAAATGTATATCATTTACAAAGCATGTGGATGGTACAAATATTGATTTTAGATTTTTAGACTCGTTTCGACTTATGGCTAGCAGTTTAGAACAATTGTCATTAAATTTACCGAACAATTTAAAAACTATTACACGCAAATTTTGCAAGAGCGAAGAAGAATTTGAATTACCTATTACTACGTAAGGGTATCTTTCCATACGACTACCTAGACAATTTTGAAAAGTTGAATGATAAAAGTCTTCCTGACAAAACGCAATTTTTTAGTCAGCTGCATGGAACAGCTATTTGAGATGAAAATTATGAACATGCACTGCGTGTTTGGAACCCATTTAATATGCAAACTCTAAGCCAGTATGCTGATATGTATCTTACTGTTGATGTTCTACTCTTAGCTGATGTGTTTGAAAATTTTAGAGAAAATTGTATGAAAACGTATTGATTAGATGCTCTACATTCTTACACAGCACCAGGATTGGCATTTCAAGCAATGTTAAAAACTACTAAAGTTAAACTTGAGCTGCTGACAGATGTAGATCAGCTGTTATTTATAGAGAGGGGTATTAGAGGAGGGTTAGCACAGTGATCGAATCGATACGCAAAGCTAATAATCGATATATGGGTGAAAAATTTGTAGAAGCCGATCTTGAATCATATATCCTGTATTTAGATATTAATAACATGTACGGAGCCGGGATGTCTGAATATCTACCGTATGGTGGGTTTGAATGGGTAAATGACTTAGATATTCCTAATATTGGATCATTTAAATACTCTGTAAAATTCTGAAACAGCCTATATTTATGAAGTCGATTTAGAATATCCTCAACATTTATTTGAACTTCACAAATATTTGCCTCTATGCCCTGACCATTATACACCGCCAACATCCAAACAATCAAAATTAACAACCACATTATTTAAAAAAGAAAACTACATTACCGCAATCTGCAGCAAGCTGTAAGTTTAGGGTTGAAAATTGTAAAAATCTATAGGATATTAAAATTTAAGCAATCAGCTTGGCTCAAACCGTACATAGATTTAAATACAAAACTTCTGAATAACGCTGTATTTGGAAAAACTATGGAAAATGTTAGAAAATACAAAACAATAAAATTAATTTCTAAATGGGAAGGTAGGTACGGAACCAGTGCATACATATCAAAACCAAATTTTCACAGCTGTACTATTTTAGATAAAGACTTGGTACTTTTCTATAAGTTATAGAATTAAATCAGTTGGAAATAGCTTTTAATACGCCAATATACGTTGGATTTTCAATCCTAGATATTTAAAAAAATTTAATTTACGATTTTCATTATAAATATATTAAACAGAAGATGGGTAATCAAGCAAAACTGCTGTACTCAGACACTGATAGTCTCATATATCACTTTACCCTTCCAAATATATACGATTTTATACGAGAAGATATTAACAAATTTGATACAAGCGATTATCCCCCGAACAATCCATATAACCTTCCACAAGTTAATAAAAAAGTAATAGGTCTAATGAAGGACGAAATGGGTGGTAAAATAATTACCGAATTTGTTGGTCTACGTGCAAAATTGTATGCTTTCAAAACATTAGAAGATGCTGGGAATGGGGAATTTAAAATTTCAAAGAAAGCTAAAGGTATTACCAGAGCTGCTTTGAATAGAATTACATTTGACGATTACAAAGACTGCCTGTTTAATAACGAAACAGTATTTTGCGATCAGAAAACAATTAGATCAAAAACTCACAACGTATTTTCTTTATAACAAAGAAAAAAGACTTTAGACCCACATGATGACAAAAGAATAGTAAACTGTATGTATACTGAAACTTTGCCTTGGGGCTACTGTCCACCAAGCACATTATAAACACCAGCTCTCTCTCTCACGCTTCGAGCGATGACGTCATTTCTCGCAGTTGGAGAGAGGAGCATGTGCTATAAAGACACATATAAAAGTATAAGATATCTCGGTCTGCAAAATGATGCCGTCAAATTCAAATATACTGTGGTTGAACAAAGATATGTATGTTAAAAATAATGAAATGTATAATTTTCATTTACGTAATGCTATAGGCCGTAACGACCTGCAAACTTTGAAGTTTATTTTACACAAAATTGGTATTGCTATACCTAGCAAAACTCTTATTTGGGCTACGCACTTTAAAAGTGTTGAAACCGCTATCGTAAATGAAATTTTAAAAACTATGTTAGCTGCCTTTAATGTTATTAGGGAAATTATTAACGAAGTAAGAAGAGGATAGTTGAAAATTAATACTGAAACAGATCTTAATTGAGTCCTTTCAAAATTATCGCTACAGAGCATTACTTCGTACGAGCAGCATTTTCTTATTGAAACAATCTGGCTCTCGAATCGAATTTGCAACTGACTAGCAACAGCAATATCCATATTTTCTTCATGATGCATTTCTTTGAGGCTGCTTATGATGCTCACAGCAAGTTTATAGAGGACGTGTTCGAATATTTAAATACTAACCATATAACTTATATATTTCAGCCTAGCGTTGTTTGCCACCACACAGATATTTTTAAATGGCTTGAGGAAAATATCAGAAAAGCTCAAAATGGTGAAGCCGTTGGTTGGAGAAGCGCTCCATGTTCCGGTCCCTGGCCTTCAACAACACCTCAAGACTATATCGATACTTACACATTGTTAAGTTCTGTTTCGCTGATGTATAAATAAGATGTGTATAATTATTAAATAAAGTATATATTTAAGCGTATATTTATTCCTCCCTCTCCTTGTCAAGTTCTGCTTTGCTTATGGGTAAATACGATGTATATATGAATGAAATAAATCACATATTAAAAATAAAAAGTCTTATTTTAATCTTTAATAATTACATGTATAAGTTTATTACCTAACTTAATTTCTATCTTTATGGGATTTAAATCTAGAGGCAGTGTTGGTTCAGGAAGTGTAAAACTATATGTTGCTTGAAACGAAGGAGGTGGTGACGGGGGTGATGGTGGTGACACCTGTTCCAGTTCAGGTTGCTGTAGTGGCGCTGGTGTGCACCCCTCAAAATTTTGTGTTGGGCTTAACCACCCCTGAATGTTGGCACAATTTATACAGCTGCAGCCCTCCACTTTTGTTATGTTAGACGACCAGAAGTGCGGTTGTCCCATTGGAGGAGGTGGAGGAGGAGGCTCTATATTTTCTTCAGTCTCACTCCAGAGTATAACCTCCTCCTCCTTCTCCTCCTCCTGGCTCCACGGATCGACCCCAACTATGATTTGAGAAGCAGTCTTCGGTAAAGGCTTTCGACATCAGTGTTATCGTAGAACTAATATTTCTATGATACTATTAGTATTCTTATATATAATATTCTCCCCTACCTTACACCGGCTGCAGGAAGTGCTTGCGAAAGCTATAACAGGTCTGGACAGGTCTGAACATGTCTGAACAAGTAGACAGAAGATGTGATAACTGCGATTAATGGTTTTCAGTATACCACTTGTGCAAAATGTGAACATTTTGTATGGCACATTGAAACCGTGTACCAATATGATGAGAACAAAAATTAATGTAATTATACAAGGTCATTAATTGTTTTATATTTGGACAAGCTGGTAAATCGTCAAATTTTACATTATCAGTTTGTTCTCCAATCAGCATTTTTTTAAACCATCTTCTTTTATCTAAACCTTTGAGAAATATGAAATCGCCGCTTTGTATGACCTCTCCCATGTACAGAGACAATTTTTCGTAGGGTATTGTGTCATGATGATGATTATTGCTCCATTCTAACCCATGCAAATTAGTTGTAAGCCAAACCACTTGATCTTTTAGAGAATTTGAAAGGTGTTCGTACGGTATCAGCGGTTCTACTATCCGATGGATTGTAATATTTGTATCACTATCATATACAGCTATTTCTTTGGAAATAAAGTTGGTATTTTTATATTGAAAACCTTGAATATCTATAAATTTCATCGCTAATGTTGTCGAAAGAACAATCAATCTGCAACTAGTCGAACTAGTATCTAGCTAACTATTGTTATGTCACTGGTGAAATGATTATATTTCACTTTTCTATCGAATAAAATCAATGCGTAAGCTGAAGTGTTTTTCGGTATATCAATATTGGTTTCGAATTCAAGTCGAATATCTACAGCACCACCTTTTAATGATTCATTTTATCTAGAACAATCTATTACGACTAGTGGAGCTATACCTTTGAATTGTGCCGGCGTAAGAACAGGCTGATTGTCATGCTCGTAGTAAGATGCAAACATTTCATACAGTTGCGCATATCGATTGCTGGCAAATTCCAGATTTAAATTATCATAGGGATATCTTTCGGAACTGAGGTAAAGTGTAATATTTCTTAAATCGCAAGAATCAAATTGAGTCATATTTTTAACAGTTTTATTTTTTCGATCTGTTTGTAAACCTACAATAATGTGACGTGGAGTTTCTACTTGACTAACATTTTTTATTGCCCAAGTGTGTCGTTTTGTCTGTTGTAATGCTGGATACTCGTGCAATTCCCAACTTCTAAAATTGATTTCCAACTGACTACTTTGCTCAACGTATTTTAATAATTTTAAACGATTTACATCGGCTACCGAAATGTGTGGTACTCTTCAATACACTTTTGTTAATTCTACTTTAAGTTTTTCATCGACCGTATTAATAAGAGCATTTAAATCTTGATTGCTTCTAATAAGTACTAATTCTTGTCGAACGTTTAGTAAAATTTTTCTAAAGTCTTTAAAAACTCCCATCAACATTTCGCAGGGGACAAATATCTGAAAATTACCTTTTGAATCGACCAATCCATCAATAGAAGTTTTGGTAGGCGTCCAACCTGCATTCTCCAAACGAATACTTTGAGTCGAATTATATGACACGTAGGCTTTCATGGTTGCAGTTATACCGACATTTCTTACACGATCAACCACTACGCCATTAAGCTCATATCTAATTTCATCTAGTAGGTGAGATATGCCTAAATTTGCAAATGATCCCGTTGCAGTAGCTTTACTATCTGCATCCTTTAACAATTTACCTTCGAAACATATAACACTGTTGCACGGTAAAGTGTACACATCTTGATGCGTATGTTTCTCCGCATAGACAATCGAGTTAGTTATCTTGCAAAGCTGTGTCACTAACGTTTAGTATTTCAGAAGTCGTCATTTCTATTTGATGCAAAACGAGCGCTCTTAATATTAGTAATATTAAAATTTTTCGAATATTAACAGTAAAATTTTATTTAATACCAGTCCAGATGTTTTTTCTTTTTGATTTCCCCCTCGCCGTCACTTCTAGCAGTTAGCTTTAAACCTAAATATTTTAGAAACAGTTTATTGCCAAATGTTAATCTATCGACTGTAGGCAGCCTACTAATTTTCGAAACAAACTAATCATCCGTAATATATGTTTGCTGCGGCTGCTGCTGCTGCTGAGAGTTGTATCTAACCACCATTTTATTTCTTGAGATGCAACCTTACCGTAATGGTTTCTCCGCAGAAATTGACCAATTTACCGTTTTGATCCAGTATTTGTATGACAATGTTATCAATAATTCTCGTATTGATTGGTAGATATATAACGTTAGAAGGATTTTCCATAATCTTAAATCCTGGCGGATCTGTAGGGAAAAATTGATGAACTCTGTGTACAGCATTTCTGTTGTGATAAGTACCAGTTACGATATTGCAATCAATACATGTAGTATTAACTTTAAATATATCTACAGGATTATCGGAAATATATCTACCATAAGCTTTCAATTTCTTAGGTTTGAAACCTAATAACTGTCCAATACTATCTTTAGCAGTAAAATCGATTGCTAAGGATGATTTAATTTCACTCCTGGGCGTGTTAGTATTAGGCTTAATACGTAGCACAGGTTCTGCTTGGTGCTGCACAATATTTTTTTCTAATACATCATTAGCACTACCCGCTTGAGGGGAGGGTGGCTTAGACTTTGTTACACCTATACCTAGTTCATATCTAATATATTGACTTATATCGGCAACAATATCAGTATAATGAAATTTATTATTATTCGAATCAATATTAGGTATAGTATTATAAGCTTCAAAACTGATTAATCCTATAACGTACTCAGATTCCGGATCCAGATGTATGAATGGATACTGAGCTGTGAGAACAGATTCATTTCCAGACAAGGTAAACGTCCAGGGCATGTTTAATATTAGACGGTTTAACTAGAACTGAAAAACAAATTTGGAGACCTATAATTTTAATTACATTCTCATCAGCTTACGACTCTCCTCCTCCTCTAAGAATCTTACTGGAAATAAAAGAACTTTTATTAAACAATAGGTTTTATTTTCCTTTTTACATCCTTATTCAGTATACATTGCAATTGTTTATTTAAGATAAGTTTTAACAATAGAGACATTTTATCTATTCTATTCTTAAACCTCATCCTGTCGAGTGCACACAACTGCCAGTAATTGTATAGAAGTTCATCGTCCTCCTCTTCTTCTTTCTTTATAAAATGACGAATTTCGACACTCGGGTAAAAGTGAACCTGCTTGCTGCTGTTTTTACTTCTGATGATCTTTGTCATACAACACCAATTCATGTTTAAACTGAGTTATTAACAAGTTCAGGTCTGGCTGCCGCTCGCTTAATTTCAACCAAAGAAGTTCCTTTGAAATATCTTTTAATTTGCAATATATTTCAATATCTCTTTTCAATCTCTCTAGATCTTCAGTCCAGCGGTTGAACTGCACTTGATATTTATAGTATCGTTGCTGCTTCATAATGCGCATGTGTACAACTCAGACTTCCCATACTATAACTACATCCTCAGACGATGACGTCACCTCCCCCCCCCCTACATCTGCAAGTCTTGACAAGTCTGGACAGGTCTTTTCTCGCAGTAAACTGGTAGGAAGCTAACACATGGCGTCGTGCAAAAATTGCAGACATAAATGCCCGCAATTTACAGAATCATAAGTTTGAAATGCCTGGTGCCATTTTTGTCACTTGTCAAATATTTCACAATTTTTATTGGAGGTTGTAAGTTTCCAAAACTATCAAAGTAAATTGCGTCTCTCCCCCATTTTATGTAAGCCGCCCAATGTGTACCAAGATTGGTTTTATCTTCCAAATTTACAATACCGCATTCTGTATTTCTAATCTGCTTTGGTATATCATCTCTCATAAAAATACCGCGAAAGTTAGGGATTTTTAAACGGTTAGCGTATGATTGTAAATCGATATTTGACAAGGCCCGGTTTGGCAGCTGCATTACAAGTTTTTTGTCGTGAACAATCCGTATCCTTTTTATAAGGTTTTAGAATTTTAGATATAACCCTTTACCTAAAGCTATTGCTTCCATCGTTTTATTATGTCCTTCAGACTCTGCTAATTGTTTTTTTTGGCCGACTAGGCATCTTTAACGACCTTTGCAATTCCGGCAGCTCCACCGCTTAGAGCTCCTAACGCGCCAAGTCCTGCAAAGATTGGAATCAAGGGTAACATTCCTCCTGTTTTTGGCACGCGTATTACTCGAGGAGTTTTAATAATCTTGTTTCTCTTTATTTTATTAATTGTCGTAACAGCAATATTTGTAGCATCGCTTAAGTCTCGCAGCAGTCGTCCTCCTCCTAATTCAGTTCATGCTTTTTCGCTACCTAATTGAAAGTAAGCGTATCTCCGAAACAAGGTGTACTCTTTCTCTTTTTACCAGTTTTCTTTTTAGCTCCCATCCCCATTTTTACTTTTGCCTTCATAGCTGCAGCTACTCCTGCAGCCGAGACACGTTCACCTAAGCTAGCGTCTGAAGCTCTAATACGTCCAATAGCATTTTTAGCTAAAATTCTGTCAGCTTTATGTCGTTCCTCCATATTATCAGAATGTTTTGCATAAGCCAAATCGTGCTCACGACACGCTTGATCTAATTTGTTAATTCCGGGATCTCCTCGTGCGATTCTTTTCTCAAGTTTTGTGCCAGGCCCGCAATATTGATATCCTGGTATGTGCAATTCGAAAGGCAATTTATTAATGAGCTTATTGAGTACACCATCACCACGTCGGCGATGGACTGGTTTACTGTTTCGACGTCGAACCATTTTATAGAACTGAGAACTGATCGATTAGGACCTTAATATATATATAGATATCCATAGCAGTTTTAGTATGAGCTTCCAAGTAGACGTCATGAGGGTAGTTAAACTAAAAAATAGTTTGCCAATAAAAAATCATGATGATCATACTGCATCTCTAAGCAGAAGACATGGCTTCCTGTTACCTTCCACAATACGATGCCTCATTGTAGGCCCATCGAATAGTGGTAAAACAAACATCATTATTTCGCTAATAGAAGATGCTAATGGAGTACGATTCGAAAATGTTTATATATATTCAAAATCGCTGTTTCAATCAAAGATTGAATATCTAAGTAAGTTGTTTCAATCAATTCCTGAGGTTGGTTACTATACCGGGTGCTGACTTGCGCGACGCACCATAGGAATTTGCATAGTAAATTCTTTATGTTCAATTATTTGCTCCCCTAATTATTTTAGAGTTAAAGTGTAAATACATTTTTGGTAGAGAAAAAAATACAGCATCCATTCATACTGTTGCTAACAATTTTTCATTTTCCGGAACCGAAGGAATGCAAAAAACAAACTAGCATTTTCGCAAAAATCAGTGATGCCATGGAATTATTGAAACAAGCCAATGCTAACGCAAATGCGTGCGGCGCGATAATATGTGCTGTTTGTTTGTTTGTCATTGATGTTTGACGTTTATAATAATTCATTATTAATTATATTCTCTAAGGTACCTAGACCTTGTCCATAACAAAAATGGTTTTACGAGTATGGTGGACGTTCGTTCAGTAAGCTCCTTGTTTATTGTAAAATATCCGTATCGGCAAATTCCAAACAGTACAACCATTAATAGACTGATTCATTTTAAGTTTAAGGCTACAGGCAGGTTATTAAATAATTGTAGGTGCAATAATGAGGATCAGAACTTACACCAAAAACGAGAAAAACGACAATACGTTCAATCTTTTGACGGCAGTGACTGGATGATCGCCCCGCACGCACTTGCGTTGGCATTCGCTTGTTTCAATAATTTCATGGCATCACTGATTTTTGTAAAAATGCTAGTTTGATTTTTTGCATTCCTTCGGTTCTGGAAAATGAAAAATTGTTAGCAATAGTATGAATGGATGCAGTATTTTTTTCTCTACAAAAAATGTATTTACACTTTAGCTCTAAAATAATTAGGGGAGCAAATAATTGAACATAAAGAATTTACTATGCAAATTCCTATGGTGCGTCGCCCAAGTCAGCACTCGGTATATACAGCGATGGTGTGAACATTGTACCACCTGACCAAGCTAAATCTAACAGCATTTTTATTTTTGATGACATTGCTTGCAACAAACAGGACGTTATGAGAGAATATTTTAGCATGGGTCGACATAAAAATATAGACTGTTTCTATATTTGTCAAACATATGCACGTATTCCTAAACACCTTATTCGTGATAATGCTAACATGCTGGTGCTGTTTAAGCAGGACGATAAGAATTTACAGAAGGTCTACCGAGATCAATACCGACATGACCTATGAACAATATAAAGAAATGTACGCTTATTGCTGGAATAGTCATAACCACGGATTTTTTGTAATAGACAAATATAGCGATTTAAAGAATGGACGCTATCATTATGAATTTGATTCGTATATATACATTTAACAATTCTGATATCTATTATTTTATAGAAAGCTGTTGACGTGTGAACTAGTTTGAATCTGTCAGTCTGTCTAACTGTCTAGCTGGCTGTCTACCTGTCTAGCTGTCTAGTTGTCTACTTGTCTAGCTGTCTCCTTGTCTAGCTGTCTACCTGTCTAGCTGTCTACCTGTCTAGCTGTCTACCGCTTACTTACTTGCACCGATAATGAAAACGAATGTAGCGACAGAACTTATTAAAACTAAAAATATTATAAGACAGAAAGTTCGAGCTCTTAAGGAGGGTAAGTTGGTGGAACAACAGCTCCTCGCTAAATTTTTAAACCTGTTACCGAACAAATGAAAAGTGTTGCAAAAGTGATAAACAAAAAAAGGAACCCCAATCTTCAAAACTAGAATTATACACACCCAAACCGGCTGATGAAGTATTGTGTGAATCCGCCGAAGATGATTCTAATACTACTATAGCAAACAAATTTTAACCGTCTCACAGTATAGAACCGCAAGCTATAAGTTCTTTCTTAGAACAGTATGATAAACTTCCTAGGAAATATGTAAGCCAATTATCTTATAGAAAGACCAAATCTATGGAAGTATGGAATTAGATACGATTTTGATAAAAACCAATTTTATTTTGGTGGAGATGAGCTAGATATAAAGGGCTCAGATATAATTGTAAAAAATGTTCGCTATGAAGGTACACCTGGTTTGTACGAATTACTATTTAAAAACGATCCTCAATAATTCCCAACGTCGACAGATAGAGCAAATTATAATGATATCATAAACAGAACAAGTGCGGCGCATAGAAATTTGATAAAAATGTGCAGAAGGTAGGTTTCAACCAAACGAAATACAAGACATTTATAAAATCTGACTCATCATCACCAACCTCGTCATCATCAGTGTCATTAAGAGCTAAAAAGCGTACTGGTAAAGGTATACAACAAATGTATAAATAAGTTAGCAATAAACCGAAGGATTATGTTTACTGGGATCATCCGAATGAGTTAGTCGATCGATTAAAGTTATTATATGCCTCTCAAGCATCCGGTCACACAAATCATAGAATGGAATTGTTAGTATAATAGAAGAGTTAAAAGAGGCGGGAATAATTGAATAAAGTCAGTTCGACAATGTCGAGAGATAAGTTCGGTCGTCACATTCAGCACAGAAATCTACACTTTTACGATTACTATGAATATTTTAATCTCCAACATAAACGATTAGCCCAATCTTGCACCAATCTCTATTTGAAGAGGATGCTGTCAACAAGACTCTCCTTAACAAAGAACTTAATAAGATTATTTACCGACTTTCCAAACACCAAAACCCTGCTAGTACAAGTACAGAAATAGCAAATGAAATTATTGCAGACATTTAAGCTGAACTTTACTTTTCTCTAAAACTAACTAAACCTCCGCCTAAACCTTCAGTTAGTGAAACTGTCTCATTTAGAGATGGTTCGAAATGACCCGGAAGAAAATAAACAGTTCGATTAAGGCTCACATAGTCGATGAGCTGCATAAGCCTGCACGAATAAATTTTCGAAGGCATCGTAAAAGGATTGGACGATCTTCATCAGGCCGATTTAGTAGAAATGATACCATACTCTAAAGTCAATAAAGCTTATCGATATATTTTAGTAATTATAGATGTCAAAATATGTTTGGCTAGAGTCTATAAAAAGCAAAACCTCCAAGGAAGTTGCTAGTGCAACCGAAAAAATACTATCTGAAAGTGGTGGAATTCCGAAGACTTGCAGACAGATCAAGGTAAAGAGTTTTTCAATAAAGAATTTCAAACTAATAAATAAATTGCAAATTAACCATTTCTCAACATTGATCTCAAAAAAGCATATGTCGTTGAAAGAGTAAATCGTACACTTAAAGGTCATACAAATGGCTTTCTCTATTATCTCAAGTCAGTCACGCCTACAATCACCAAAAAAAGTACAATTGGTAAAAGACCGGTTGATGTGAATAAGAGTAATGAGAAGGAAATTCTCAATCAAGCCTATAATCATATAAAAATGACAGATTTAAGTAATGTAAAATTAAGGTTGGCGATCCTGTGCGAATTAGCAA